>JASDQU010013870.1:0-13279 GCA_032191745.1 Picea mariana | reverse complement strand
AGTGGGAGTATTAACAGTTTTTTGATTATTAGTTTGGAACAAGAATTGGATATCAGTGAATGCTTCTTCTCCAAGACTTTCAAGTAATCTTCTAGGGGCAAGGTGATTTAGCCTCCTCCTATAAACCTTTTCATGTTCAGGAAAAGAATAAATCACTCCTTATGAATTTCTCCTAGTAGTATACCTGACAAATTTGTTCAATGGAGTCACCCCTTGGAAAGGAAGCAAACAAAATCAACCAATGCAAGTTCAAAAATTTTAGGGACTAAAATTTATTGTTCGGTTCCTAAAAAAATTAATTTAAATCATTTAGACCAAGGATAAAAGACTTATCCCTAACAATGGTACCAAAGATGTTGCCTTCCTTATACACACTTGCAAACATGAGCTAAGTCCTGCTCACTTAGTGTGTCCTTGAAGGCACAATGACTAGGTTCAAAGCCCACATTGTCACTTTGACTTGAACCTCTTCCGTCTAGACTTACTCCTAGGGAATCCAAGAGGGGTAGAGCATAGTTTCTAGATGAGATTAAACTTTAAGTTCTAGGAGTTGGTTTTAATTAGTTTAAGGTTGGGGGAACAATATAGCCTATGATGCAAAGGCAACAATGTAATGTGAAACAATACAAGATGACAATCAAGCCTTTACCTAGGGAAACTAATCCTAGTGCCTAAGATTGGGCAAAGGGGTCAACTATAGTTTTAGGGGATTAGATTACCCACTTTCATGGATAGCTAGGAGATCATGTCTTGAGGCCCACAGGTCCTAGACATGGAGTACCGAGAGCAGGATTGAATTTAGTATGGCCCTAGAGGGCCCACCTTTTCTATCTTCGAGCATCTTTATATTATCAGTAGCAACAACATCCACCACCATCGGCTTGGTCCTGTGTCAGAGAAGGTTCTTTCTCCATGAGGTAATTAGTCCAGGTATCATGGTATGTGTCACTTTGATCATCAAAACCATTGAATGTATGCATTTGATTCCTTTTATTTCTAACAACTACATGGATCTTACACTTGCCCACTTGACCATGTTTGGGGGGATTGACAGGGTGCCCTAGCAAGACTATGTCTGTAGGTTTTGGTTTGCCACTGGGGGGAATTTCTGAAAATCTATCGTTCGCTCCCATCATAGTACCACTTTTCCATTTTGTTTCCTTCTCACCTATCCCATTCCACTTGTCCAGACATTGGGTTGACCTATTTTCAGGATTGCACCTTATCTCGTGGGAAGAAGGGGCTAAAGGCTTAGAAGGTAAAAGCAAGTTATTAATAGATAAAATCCTAAAAATAAAACCTCGATATGCTTCACACAGGGATCCCCGAGAAAGAAGCAAAAAGCTTCTCAGCAAGAAACAAGAGGGACCCAAAAAAAAAATAATGAAAGAAGGCCTAAACAAAGGATAGGGGGTCTCATCACGAGCCAACCTATTAGGTCCATGGGTATCTAACAGTATGACATTGCCATTAGCTGGTCACCACACCAGGGAAGTGACTCTTGGTTGCATGGCCAAGGGAAAGGGGGTCTYCAGGGATGATTTTAAGGATGGATTTTTTTTTTTAAATGTAGAAACCTTGGCGAATCTTACTAATCGTTCATATGCCAACTATAAATTTTTGGTGATATTTTTGTAAAAATATTCAAATTTCTAAGGATTTTATATAGTTTTTATAAAATTCTAGCAATTTTTAAGGTAAAATAATTTTATCCTATAGAATYTGGGCGAATCATTTTTAAAATAGCGAATCTTGTTTTKGGAAAAAACATGGAAAATTAKCCCATGAGCGAAATTTAGCCCCTAAAATCATCCATGGGGGTCTCATCACGAGCCAGCCTTCTCATTTCTGTGAAAATACTTGTGGGTAATGTTGTCATCACTAGTCAGCACACCAGGGAAGTGTCCCTTGATTAGCTCTTGAACAAAAAGCCATAAAAGATAAAAGAATAAAATAATGAAGAATAAAAGGCAAGAATGGGCTTGGAAAAAATGCATCCATGACAAGTACAGCTTGCCTTCTACAAAGGCACTTATAGGTAACATTTTTTCATCCTTGGCCCTCACTGCACCCACATGTTTGGACATCCCCTGACCACATCACCCACTTACATTGATTGGATGAGTTTTCTTCCAGGAACTTTCCTTCTTCTATGGACACTAGCCCAATATGACGCCTTGTTCTTTTCTCCAGACTTGTATTGTAGGCTTGTGTAATGTCTTTGAGTTCTTAACTGATGTATTAGGGATTTTATGCACATGTTTAATAATATTGATGATGAGATGTAATTGACATTGCTATGATCCTTGGGACTGATGAGCTCATGGAGGGCATAGATTTTGATGTGCAAGACCATGCTCGAAGGACATGTACCATTTTGGACTGGTACACATGGGGAGATGATCAATTCTGACCTCCATGGGGCTGAAGAGCCCATCAGGTGGATGATGAGACATCATCATGGGGCAGAGACCGAATAGAGATGGATCGGGGGCTTTGCACCAGATAAGAAGAGGACGTTCCACCAGAGGCACTCCGACATAGCTTGACCTAGGGGGGTTGAGCCATTTTCAGTGGAACGTTGGCCTTGGATGGTTTGGGATGTCACCCTTGATGACCGTAATGTCATCTAGCCTATTGGATGTCTTGGGAGGCAAACTCGGCAGTAGTGGCACTTGTGGTAGGTTGGTCAAGCCCAAGCAGGGCTAACGTTTTGCTCGAGGATGCTTCATTTTCCCTAGAAGGGGCTAACGTACCCCTTAGAGGGGCTTTTATTCTCTTTTTAGCTTGATTAGGGTTTAGATTTAAAATTTTAATGTAAAAATGGTATGATTTGGTATTTTGGCCTTGTTGTCCTTTTACATGACCTAAAATGTAAAATTAGGTCATGGTATTGTATAAATGAGGGATTTTTACCTTCATTTTTTCAACACAACTTACTCACTCCATAAGGAGGTCTGAAACTTGCACCCTCTCTTTAGTTATTAGTCGATTTAGTGATGCGCACTTGTTGAAGGATGATTATTTTGGCATGTCTTGGCATTTCTCTTGAAGGAAGGTGTTACAGCTAGGGTTTGCATTGATATTTCTTGGTGATATGTAAGTAATTTTCTGCAAAACTTCTTGAATGAATGGTTGTAGTTTCATTTCTTTCATATGTTTATAAATTTTGTTGAATAAAACACTAGGTGACAAGCACACAAGTAGGTCGTTGTCTCATGTCCCCTTTGAGATAAATTTTCATCCATTGAAGAAGAAGAGAGCCTAATAGTTGCTACTCTCTCTCTCTCTCTCTTCATTTATTGCTAGTTGTACTATCTAAAGGCCAAGAAGAGAGAGACATCTTAAGCCTAGGTCTACTACGCTTAGGGCCATTTTTCTCTAGGGTTTGCTGAAAAGGCCTTGCTCTAGCAACACCTTACTTCATCAAACCCTCTAGTCTTGTTTTTTATGCTTCATCTTTCAGCTAGCCATTTTTTCCATTGAGTTAAGGAAGGAGGAGAGAGCACTGAGGCCTAGTTTACCTACACCAAGGTGAGCCTCTCTCCCCTAGGGTTTTGACTTTGGGGCCTTTCTCTAGCAAGACTCCAAAGCCTCTCCCTATGGTCCTTGACCTATTTACCTTTTCCTCCTTTAGCTTTTACGTCTTTACTATTGACTCCATTTAACCCTAAGGCATTGATCCTGAGATCCCTTTTGTTGAAGTGACCTTTATCAAAACTACTCTCAACACATTGATTGAAACCCTAACTACACTAACCCTAGCTTATAAACTAATCCTACTAACCAAGTGTTGTCATCATCTCTTGCTATTAATACCCTTGTGTAGCAAATGTTTTGTCTTATAAGCAATTGAATGGTGATTTAAGGCATTTATTGAATGAAGTGTTGATTGGTTACATTGAATGCCATATTGTTCCAATATTTATTGGTGAAGTGATATAATTTTCATTTCCATTGATAAACATTGACTTCGTCCACATTTATTGTCAAATTGCTTATATGTTTATCAGATAGTCATCTATTTATATTAAGTACTAACCCTTTGAACTAGCTTTCATATATTATTTGTTGTTGCTTTGTCTCAGGCAGGCATATCTTTGGAGGGTTTACTTTATTATTAGTTGTTTATCCAGGACTATCTGCTCGGTGGTGACTTGTGAAGGGGAAAATTTATCCTTGTCTTATTATCCTCTTTGCCTTCTCAAAACCCCAGGTCACCAGGGACATCTCCCCTGGGCCTCACGTCCCTAGAGTGAAAGAACCATCCCATTGTGGTGACAGTGGGTGGGATTGGTTCTTGTTACGCCAGTTTGACTTTCAAACCTCAAAGCTTTACTCCTTGCTACAAACTGTGCGATAACAACACCAAGACAAAATATTTGCACTCCAAAATCCTCCAAATCCTTTCTTATTATCAATTAAGTTGCAACAACTAATTGCTCCAAACTCCTCTCCAAAGTAGAGCAATATTGAATGAAAGCAAGATGGAAGATGAGAGAGGCATGAGGTAAGAAAATGCTAGCATAACATTAGCTCAAGAGATGGTGAAGAAATGAGTGAGGGAGGGCCTCTATTTATACTTTGAAAGGCAAAGTGACCCCTCTTGGATCAATGCCAAGTGTCAAAACATAAGTGAAAGTGGTTATGTCAAGGACGGGGGGCGCAACTTTAGGGTTTGGGTGAGGATTGATGAGGTAGAGATGAGTTGGAGAGGGTGGGACACACTCAAGAGGTGACGTGGGAGGATAAGGAGGGCTCACATGTGGAAAGGGGGGCCCACAACTTAACTCAATCCAAATTACAATGTTTTATCATGGGAAGGGGGCGCAAATCCCCCTAGAGGCGTGAGGGTTTGAGTGGGTTATGTGTCTAGGGGGTGAGTGAAGGTTAGGAAATGGGTTGGGTAGGTTAGGAAAGGTTATCTCATCATCTTTCACCTTTACTTTACCCAATTTGCTCCAAAATTACAAAAATGACAGTTTGAAAAATTAATTAATTAAATTACCCAACCTTAAGCAATTTTAATTAATTGAAAAAACCTATCTAGACTCGACGGAATTATACAAAAAATTTTGATACCTCTTACATGGTCATTTACATCGTTCCTAAACACTAGCTACCAGAGGATGAATCCATTAGAACGCCTTTCACCACTTTGGAGGAATTATTTTGTGGGAATGAAAAACTCAAGGGAAATTAATAAGGTTGGTTAGGCCAAATTAATAACTTAAGGAAAAAAAACACTCATTGAAAGGAACTCTCCTAATGAATAAATCCTAAGGTAACTGGCCTAACTATTATCCATGCAGACCTATTACATTATTATCCCATGCAAGGGAACGAAAATTCTGATTACAAAAATATGTGTGGAGGCCAAAAAATGCCTTGTAGAAGCAAATAGTCTCTGACTTGGTAGCATCTGATGATGCATATCTTCATGGTACATGGAGTTGACCCCCTATTTTAATAGGTGATCAAAAACACCCACCACTCCTCTTTTAGCAAAGACTAGCCCACTCAATCGACTTCAACAATTTGAGTTGCCTCACTTGGAGAAGTCACCCCTTCAAAGAAGCATAGAAGTTGTTCCTTACCTCCGCTCACTATAACCATAATTTTTAATGTTTGAATTAGATCCACTATGAAGAATCACATCACCACTTTCTTAGTGGGTTGCACAAGAATTTCTCCAACCAAGCCAAGTGACTGTCCTAGTCATGACTGATTTAGTAGTATCACCAAATCCAAGACAATTTCAACTTAGCAAGGACCAATTTATGAGACTTAGTATAGTGAAGGTGTTCACCTATGTATTATAAATATATTTTATCCTCTTTGTACTTTATGTTTTGTACTTGTCGTATCTCATTGTAAATAATTCATAGGTGACTCAGTTAAACTTGATCACTTACCCAAATATATATATATATATACACACACACATATTATTGTGACCCTTGTAAACTAGATCAAATATAATCACTCTCAAAAATATTAAACTTCTATAAGTCCTAATACAATATAGAATGTGAATATGCGTACATTGCAACAAACTCTTTTGTTACATGCATACTTGCTATTAGGTTTTCCTTCTTGTAAGTGAGTGATTTTTGCAATGTTGTTTTTTTGCTCATATCAACCATGTCCACAAGATCCCTCTTAGTCGCAAATGACAACACTTTGGTTTATTTTTACACCACCTACTATTTAATTCCAACCTGCAAATACATAAACCAAATCGCATTGCCATGATTATCACTAACCTAAATATAACCATCTCTATTATAGGATAAACCTCTTTAATATCTACAAGAATTTTCTTCCACAAATATTTTATCATTTTCTTTTTCATCAAACGATGGTTCAAAAGAGTTTAAATCAACATACAAAAAAGAAAGAAACATAGTGTACACCTTGCTTACCTTCACTTTTCGACCATTCACGTGTTTTATCATTACCTTGTTGTGGAAGTTCATCATCCTTCATACCTTTAGACCTATACTATATCATTTTTTCATCCCTTTTAGTCACCTCTTCTCTTAAAACAATTTCATCATCTCCTATCTCCTATACACCCTACAAATTAACACCTAATGATTTTCCATCACCAATTGACGATCCTTTCACCCTACACCAATTATTGTAGTTCAACTAACTTTGCAGCTTCAAATCAACAATAGTTTATATATGTTGTTGTGATCAAGGATGTGATAACATATGAGAATCACATCTCTACATAAAACAACATGGTTTATAAAAGGATCCAACAATCACCTTTATTTGATAGTAGCCAACAAACAACAATTTTCTATATGTGGGATCAAATATAATCTTGTTTTCTTCCAAAACTATCTTATAAGCAATAGAACCAAATATTTAAAGTGGATTACCTTTGGTTTCCTTCCATACCAAGACTCCTCAAGTGTGACTCCTATCACTTCTCTACTCGAACTCATATTCAGCACAAAAGTTGTATGTTTTTATTCTACCTAGTATTGATTTGGAAGTGACATTTCATGCGACATAATCTTAGAGCCTTGTTCAACTTTGATCGCTCTCCCCACAATTTTGTACTACAATTTTTTACATGTAACTACTCACCCTACACTCCAACCTGTTATCGCATAGTTTGTAGCTAGGTCAAATGGCTAGAAGATAGAGGCCAAACTGGCATAACAAAAACCTACCCCACCCAATGTCACCACAATGGGGAGGTTCTTTCTATTTAGGGAGGTTAGGCCCAGGGGAGACATCCCTGGTAACCTGGGGTTTTGAAGAGGCCAAGGTATAAAGGTGGAAGTAAAATTTCCTCCTCACAGGTTACCACCAAGATCAGATAGTCCAGCTAAACATCCAATAATGAACTATAGCCCCAAATGAGAACACCTGCTCGGAACAAAGCAACAACAAAAAAATACATGCAGGCTATGATTCAATGCGTTAGTACTTCATATAACTATCTAATATCAATATATTGGCAATCATACAATAGATATTGAAGAGATCAATGTTTATCAATAATAGAAATGGAACAATATCAATTCATCAATAAATATCGAGATGATGTAGCAAACAATGTATCCAATCAATCCCTTACTCAATAAATGCTTTAAAACACCATCTAATTGCTTATCAATAGAAAATGTTGCGTCAAAATGGAATAACGAAGGATGACGTCAACCTTATTAGGGTTAGTAGTTAGTTAGGGTTTCAAATTTTAAAAGTTTTAAGATTTTTTTTACCACTATCACTTCAACATTGGAGACCTGAGATCAGTGCCTAAGGGTAAATGGAGTCAATTCAAGAGGGGATACAAGGTTGAAAGGAAAAAGGATAAGGATGAGAGGGAAGGGTTCTTAAGTGCTGCAATGGCAGAGCTCCAGAAGCAAAACCCTAGGGGAAAAAGGCTCACTCTGGTGTTGCTTAAGCAAGGCCTCGTGCTCTTTCCTCCTTCCTTAGGTTAAACTTGGAAAAATGGCTAGCATAAAGGATAAATCAAGACATGAGAGTGAGGTGAGGGAGAGTGTTTCAAAGGCAAGGCCCTATCACAAAACCCTAGAATCAGGACGGCCCTAGTTGTAGATAAACTAGGTCTGGGATGTCTCCTCCTTATTGACTTTTAAAATGCATGGCTAGCACAGTGGAAGAAGTAAAAAGAGTGTAGCAATGGCTAGGCTCTTCCTTCCTTCTTTAATGACTGAGAATTTCTCTTTTAGGGGACATGAGACAATGACCTACTTGTGTGTTTGTCCCCTAGGGTTTTAAAATCAACAAAATTTATATTAAATGCAAGAATATAAGACTACAACCATTCAATTAAGAAGTTTTGCAGAAAAAACACTTACATATCATGAAGAAATAGCATTGCAAACCCTAGTTATAAACCTTCCTTCAAGAGAAATGCCAAAAATTGCCAAGAAAATCCTTCCTTCAACAAGCGTGCCTCACTCAAAAGATGAAATACCCAACAAGGGTGCAAAAATCAGATCTCAATAGGAGAGTGAGTTGTGTGTTATTTCAAAATGAGGATAAAACTCCTCAATATATACTGTATCATGACCTTTAATTAATTTTAGGTCATAAAAATTAGATGACAAGGATTTAAACCAAAATCATATTTTTTCTACATTAAATTTTCTTTTAAAACCCTAAGTGAGACGTCAAGCCCTCCTGAGGGAGACATTAGGCCTTTTTGGTGCCAGTGCACCATCTAGAAGCTAGACGTTAGCCCTTCTTGGGCTCTTCCAAACTGCCACACGTTCCAACAACCCTATCCATCTGCCATATTCTCATGATGACATCACAAGCTTCTTGGTGATGTCCTGGGTCATCTGAGGCCAACGTTCCACTGCAAGCGGGTCAATCCCCCTAGGTCTGGCTCAGCCAAAGTGCCCCTGATGGAATGTCCTCTTCTTCTCTGGTGCAAAACTTGGCCAAACAATGTCCTGTCTCTGCCCCTGATGGGGTCTCAACAACCATCTGATGGGATCTTCATCCCCATGGAGGTCTGAACTAATCATCTCCCCATGTGTACCAATCCACGTGGTACCTGTCCGTCGGGCATGGTCCTGCACATCAAAAACTACGCCCTCCATCGGCTCATTAGTCACAGGGATCATAGCAATGTCGATCACATTTCATCATCAATTTTATCAAACATATGCACAAAAGCCCTGATATATCATTCAATATCTCAAAGCCTCTACAAAAACCTACAATACAAGGTTGAGAAGAAGGACAAGATACCCTATTGGGATAGTATCCATAAGGAAAGGAAAGTTTCCAAGGGGTTTCATCCAAGCCATGTAAATGAGGTGAACTGGTTTAAGGGATGTCCAGACATACGGGTAGAGTAAGAGCCAGGGATGCATGACATTACCTATGGTTGCCTTTGTAGGAGGCGAGTTGTACCTGTCATGGATGCAAATTTTTCCAAGCCCCTTTTGTCTTTATTCTTTTCTTTATTTTCTTTTTTCTTCTTCTTTTTCTTTTTATTCAAGGGATAACCAAAGGACACTTTCTTGGCATGGTGACCTGAGCTGACAGTGCTACCCACAAGTACTTTCACAGCGATGATAAGGCTGGCTCGTGATGAGACCCCCTTTCCCTTGGCCATGCAACCAAAGGTCACTACCCTAGCGTGGTAACCAGATGGTGGCAATGTCATGCTGTTAGGTACCCATGAACATAATATGTTGGCTCGTGATGAGACCCCCTATCCTCTTGATTAGGTCTTGTTTGTTATTTTTTCATCTCCCTCTTGTTTCTTGCTGAGAGGCTTTTTATTGCCTTCTCGGGGATCCCTGGGCAAAGCATCTTGAGGTTTCATTTCTAGGATTTTATCGTTTACCATCTTATTTTACCTTCTGGGCCTTTAGCCCCCCCTTCTTCCCATGAGATAAGGTGCAACCCCACAAACAGATCATCCTAATGCTCAGACAAGGGAAATGGGACAGATGAGTGGGAGACAAGATGAAAGTGTGGTGGTATGATGGGAGAGGACGATGGCTCTTCAGAAATCCCCCAGTGGAAAACCAAAACCTATGGGTACAGGCTCGCTAGGACACCCTGCCAATCCCCCCAATCATGGTCAAGTGGGTTAATGTAAGATCCAAGCAATTGTCAGAGATAAAAGGAGTAAGATGCATATATCTAAAGGTTATAATGATCAAAAGTGATACATACCATGATACCTAGACCAATTACCTCATGGAGCAAGAGCCTTCTCTGATACAAGACCAGGTTGATGGTGATGGATGTTGCTGCTGCTGACAAGACGAATATGATAAAAGAAGAGATGGATGGGCCCTCCAGGGCCATGCTCAAGTCAATCCTGCTCTCGGTACTCCATGTCTAGGACCTGTCGGCCTTGAGACATGATATCCTAGTTATCCCTAGAAATCGAGGATAACATCTGGCTCCAACTCGGGGACATGTGCTCACCATAGAGCACATGAGAACCTCAGCATCTATGGCATAACCTGCAAACCTACTCAACTCGACAGGGGAATCAGTAACAAAAATGGGGCGGTAATGTCACCCCAACACATATAGATGTATACATAAAGCAATCATAAATGCGAATACAAAGTGAAATACTTACATGTACTTACTTTTTAGTTGGATGTTGGTGTAGTCAAGCAACCAGTGAAGCCAATCCAGCAATGTCCCATGATACCTGCCTTTGTGCTTCATCATAAACCAAAACCAAAATAGTGATAAATTTAGCACAAAAATGTCATGAGTTATAATGTATATCATATCATCGGAAATCTCAAAGTCTAACTCATGGAGGCGGGTGGGAGGGATAAAATCCTGCCATGTCCATCTTTGAGGAAAGTACTCAATCCACTTCAAGAAAGGGTCATGAGAAGAGAAAGGTTCAAGAAACTGACTTAAAGGGCCTGCAAACTGGCTACCTAGGGCATCCTCATGCTCTGAAGTCAAGGAAGGGATCGACAAAGACCTAGCAAACGACTGGCAAAATGCGAAGGGAAAGTTGAAAAACTGGGATAACTGACTCAAACTCGCAGTATCCAACCGACCCTTGGAGTCTGGGTTTTTCCTAAGAGGAATCTCAACATAAAAAATACACTCCCCAACCACACCTTTAATGGACAAGCATGGTAAAGTAATAACAAGTGGCTGGAGTGAAAAGTCATGAGAAACCATCTTTAGGCAAACAATGTTCTTACTTGTATCAAAATTCGAATAGAGTAGTGGTTGATAATTATCTTCATAAAATAAATCCAAATGCTACGAGGAACAATCATCAAATTCCTCAAGGTAAGACCGAAAATCATCAGGAAAACAAGGTATTGGGTCATCCTTTGGTTTTTGGAGAGTATGGGTAAAAACTTCATCTGCTTGTTGCCACTAGTCAAAAGTAATTTGTTGTGATAATTGCAAGGGAAACACCTGGAAATGACTCTCAGTGTCATAGATGGGATCCAAGTCATAACCAGCTATATCCCACCTACGTCTCCCAACATGTATGAACTCATCAATATTATCAACAATGTCACTATCTATGTCATAACATGCAGGGTTTGAAACATTTGAAAATTCATTCTCCTCCTCCTCATTTCCTTCATCATAAAGTAAAGAATCATCAAAAACTAGGGGAGGAGGGTAACTTACTGTTTCTTCTTGTGCAGGGGCTTCGAGGACTTTGGTGTTTTCAACATGTGTCATTGTTTCATCCTCATGAATTGCTTCTTTGTCTTTGATTGCACAGCAAGGACCATCCAATTCATTCAAAGCTTTATTTTCTCCTTCATTTTTTGAATCAAGGAATAAGGTGTCATCGGAATCCTGAAGTGGAAAGCAACTAACCTCATCTTCTCTTTGCCGTGCAGGAGAAACAGGTTCTTGGATGACCTCATCAGAGGGAGGAGCACGGGTGGATAATTCATCATCTTGCTTAGGTTCTTGCTCCTTAATCACGTCCTCATTCTGTTGGTCAAAAACCAGTTCCCTTCTCTCTTGTGGATCTTCAGCAAAGGTTTCAAGGGAAACTAGTTTTATCAGGCTAAGAGTGTCCATGGCATTGGTTCTAGATAAGAAGAGTTTCTTTTCGATTTGAATGGCCATGTTGTGAGCTTCTGCAAGAATTTTTGGATTCTTCTTATTTAGGAGGAAGCTCAAATGCCCTTGAAGTCCATTAGTATAGAGATAAATGAGGTACTTGTCTTTAGAATGATGGATTTTAGGCATCTGGTAAAGCAACTTTTGGAACTTAGCCTCGAAAACTCTAACAACCTTAGGTTGTATTTTTTTATACCTTCAAGACTTTTCAATAATGATTTTATCTCTTCCAATTTCATACCCCTCTTTTCAAGGAATATTTCTTCAAAATGGTCCATAGATGTGATGCTAGCAGCTGGAAGATTATCATACCATCTTCTATCCCCTCCATGCAGAGAGGCAGAGAAGAGTTTCATCACCAAGTCTTTAGCCTTGTCACTAACTGGGCGGTATTGAAAGAATTCCCAAAATTTGCTCATGTGATAATCAAGACTTTCTCCATCGATGCCAGTGAATCTAGGGAGCCAATTTTTATAAAAGAGGGGCATTTTTCTGGGATATCCCAGGATTTTACTCATGTCCAAAGGTTTGTAGTTCCCTGGATCCCATTGTGAATTCATAGTTGGCTTCATCATTAGTGGAGTCACGAGATAGTTTTCTCGAAACTATCAAAAGAATAGGGGAAAAAACACCCTAGTGGAGTCGACAGGTAAGCTTGTAAGAAGAGGTCTCTGAAGAAAGGCTTACCGAAAAGATTTTTCATCTGAGTAGAATCGACTCAGTGTTCCCCGGCAATGGCGCCAAAATTTTATCGCACAGTTTGTAGCTAAGTCAAATGGCTAGAAGATAGAGGCCAAACTAGTGTAACAGGAACCTACCCCACCCAATGTCACCACAATGGGGAGGTTCTTTCTATTCAGGGAGGTTAGGCCCAGGGGAGATGTCCCTGGTAACCTGGGGTTTTGAGGAGGCCAAGGTATAAAGGTCAAAGTAAAATTCCCTCCTCACAGGTTACCACTAAGATCAGATAGTTTGGCTAAACAACCAATAATGAAGTGTAGCCCCTGTTGCCGTCCTTATACACACTTGCAAACGTGAGCTTGAGTTCAACTCACTTAGTGTGTCCTTGGAGGCACAATGCCTAGGTTCATAGCCCACGTTGTCACTTTTACCGGAACCTCTTCTGTCTAGGATTACTCCTAGGGAAGCCAAAGGGGGTAGTCCTTAGTTACTAGATGAATTAAGTTAG
>JASDQU010013869.1:112220-122791 GCA_032191745.1 Picea mariana | reverse complement strand
TTGGAATGGTATCGTCATGGAGATTCATTTAGGGGGCTCAATGATATCCTTATACTATCATTGATAAGCTCAATCACGAAAAACCTTCATTTAGGACCTCAAAATGGTTGCAGAAGTTAAAAACTGCTAAAAATAGTAAATTGCCAAAATTTCTAGAAAAATATTTTGAGCCAGTCGGAAAAAGTGGGTGGCCACTGATATCCACATGGATCAAGACTCCCTCGTTAGGAAGAAATGGTCTCAATTGCATTGAGTGCCTGGGGGGAGGGAAAAGTGTTTGTCGAATCTGCATCTTTATGAGCTGCTTGCCTTGCTACAGAAGTTGTGTTGTTTAGCTTGTTGAAGGTTGTCACAAACCTGTTTCTAGCAGGGTTGAATCTATTCAACCAGTCGGGATACCTGAGATGACTGTGTGCAGAAGGAATATTTGCATTTTCCTGCAATCTTATCGACCTGCTTATGTTGGACAGAAGGTGCTTAGGACGAGGCTGAAGTGGTCGCAAAATTCTTTTGTTCCCCTTTTGAACAGATTGTGAAGAAGCTAATTTTGTAGTATGAGATACTACCTTTCGACACTGTTTAGTTGGAACAATAGTCGTACACCTTTGGTATTCTATAGAGATGACCACCCAAAGAAAAAATGACACTATGGGGTCGAGACTCACAAATAGAATGGCGTTTCCACATATATGGTTGGCCCAAGATAACATCACAGACATCCAGTGGGAAAATATCACATAATACCTCATCCTTGAAAGGCTAGATTCCCTATGACAATCAACACTGCTGGTTGACATGAGTAACTCATCCCTGGTGAAGCCACCCGATGTTGTATGGTTGTGGGTTTGGTGTTTTTGACATCCCAACTGTTTGACGAACTCTTATGAGATGGGGTTCTTCTGGCTTCCTTTATCAACAATAAAATGTACTAGGGTCCCCTTCACCCACATCTGTGAATGAAAATGGCACTCCCCCTCTTTTGGATATATTGGTTCCTCTGGTTGAATTGTTGCGATCGCGACAATAGCAATGGGGTTTTTGTCGATGATCTGTCTTTTACTAGTATTTTCATAATCAGATTCTGAATCAGGGTTCAGCTCATTGTCTTTGATCTCGGCCACCAATGACTATTTTGAGCGACATTCATCGGTGTTGTTCCAAGGTCTTTTCTAAAAATCGCACCATTTTCTGGTGTCCTTCTTTGTCTTCCCATGAACCTTCTTTTCTTGTGGTTTAGACTGGTTTTTGAAAGACTGTTTGTTAGAGCCATCTTTATCATACTTTGGTTGTTGTGGATTTTCATAGCCAAACTCCCATTTGTTCTAGTGCTTAAATTTTTGATCGATTTTAAGAGCATATCGATAAGCAACACCAAGTGATGAGATGTCCAGAAAATCCATTTTAGTTTGGATGTATTTAAGCAGAGCACCACAGTATTTCAGAACCAAATTTCGTTCAGAGTATTTGATACCTAGATTGGTTCATAAGGTATGGAAGGTATTGGTGAAATCCAAAACTTCTTGGCCCCTCTCTTGCCGCAGTGTGGTCCATCTCATGTACTTGTCCTCATAGTTGTCAACAGGGTAATATTGTTCCTTTATCGCATCCACAAAAAAATCCCAAGTGGGCTCAGCCCCATATATTCCAGACTCCTTTGTGAAACTTTTCTCTTAGTAAGTTTCCCACGAATGTTTGACATGGGGAAGAGCCTTAAGGGCTGTGAAGGTGATATTTTCTCTATCAAAACAATTATGAACAAAAAAATAACCTTCTAACAGATTTAACCATTTGTCCAGGGCATCCGCATCTATCTGACCTTCAAATACGGGAATATCGAAATTAACCTATACCTTGAAAGGAGAGGTGCTTCCAAAGTGGTTTTTTGATGAAGATGCACCTATTTCTATCAACAAGCGTTGAAGGATGTGGGAAAAATTCTCCATCATTTCATCCCTCTGTCGTGTGAGAGCTTGCTCAAGCAACAGATTGATAGGATCGTCTTCTCCGTCATTTTTATTTTCTTCCACCATGGAGGGMTTCTTGGGAGCATGAGAGAGATTGTCTTCAAGAGAGATAAGCTATCACTGAGAAGATCAATCTCAAAAAACCTTCATTTAGGCCCTCAAAATGGCCCCAAAAGTTAAAAACTGCTAAAAATGGTAAATTGCCAGAAACCTGTTTTGAGCCAGTTGGAAAAGGTGGGTGGCCACCAATATCCACCTCGACCAATCCTCCCTCCTTAGGAAGCAATGGTTTCCATTTCGTTGAGTGCCCAGGGGGGGGAATGAAAAGTGTTTGTTGAATATGCATCTTGATGAGTTGCTTGCCTTGTTGGAGAAGTTGCATTGTGAATCTTGTTGAAGGTTTTCATGAACCTGGTGCTAGAGGGGTTGACTCTGTTCAACCAGTCGAGATACCTGAGATAATTGTGTGTAGAATGAATCTTTGTGTTTTGGTGCAATCTTGTCGACCTTCTTCTGTTGGACAGAAGGTGCTTGGAGCGAGGTTGTAGTGGTTGCAATATCCTTTTGTTCCCCTTTTGAATAGATTGTGAAGAAGCTAAATTTTTTAGTATGAGATACTACCTTGTGTCATTGTTTAGGTGGAACAATAGTCGGAACTACCTCCGGTATTCTTTAGATATGACCCCCGAGAGAAACAATGACATTGCGGGGTCGAGAATCACAAACAACATGGCGTTTACACATATATGGTTGGACCAAGAAAACATCAAAGACATCTAGTGGGGAAACATCACATAATACCTCATCCTTGAAGGGCTATATGCTGTATGACAATTGGCACTTCTTGTTGACACAAAGATCTCGTCCCTGGCGAAGCCACCCGTTGTTGTATGGTTGTGAGTGTGGTGTTTTTGACAATCCCAACTGTTTGATGACCTTTGCTGAGATGAGGTTCTTCTGGATTCCGCTATAAACTATAAAATGCAGCGGGGTCCCCTTCACCCACATCTGTGAATGAAAAAGGTGCTCCCCCTCTTTAGGATCTGTTGGTTCTTCTGGTTGAATTGTCGTGGTCACGAAAATAACAATGGGGTTTGCATCAATGATCTGTATTTTGCCAGTATTTTCAGAATCATATTCTGAAACAGGAATTTAAAAAACCCTAAACATCCAAAAACCTAACCCTAGGAGATGAAGTGCCAAAAGTCATGTGGGCCCCGTTTGGGTAAGTTAGTACATCAACTTTCTGGGGTCGTAACTTTTGCATACAATCTCAGTTCTAGGCACACAATAGCCCATTGGAAATGTATCGTTGAGGATATTCATTTAGGGGACTCAATGAGAGCCTTTGTCTATCATAGAGAATCTCAATCTTGAAAAATCTTCATTTAGGCCCTCAAAATGGCCCTGGAATTTAAAAATTGCTAAAAATAGTAAATTACCAAAATTGTCAGAAAATTGTTTTGAGCTAGTTGGAAAAGGTGGGTTGCCACCAATATCCACCTAGATCAACGCCCTTCAGAAATACTCATGAGAGACTGTATCAGTCTTCCCTCACAGCATCATGAACCTCTCAGGAAGAAGGTAGTCGTTAACCTTCATTTCAGGTCATGGAAGGAGTGTTATTAGGCTATGATAGGTATGTTTACACACCTCTCCCTAATATATATGATATATTTGTATGACCCCTTTAATCCATATGTGAGTTGGATTAGCAAGTGTTACCATTTCTTCATCCACTGAAAAAAATAATATTAATAACTCTTATTCATGAAATCCATAAATGAAATCATCATCATTATACATGCATAATAAACTCAAGTACTCATAATCAAAGTAAATAGTCCACTCCTTGACTCGATATGGAGTCCAAGTTATTCCATTGATGCCATCAACATCCTCATCATGTCATGTTTCTCGCACACTCAAGAAACCTAATCATAATATCGGTCAATGTTATACATCAATATTAATAACATATAAAATTCCAATAATCAATTGTAGCATAAATATTAACTCATAAACCAAATCAGTTAATCATATAGTACCATGTTTATCCAAATCACTTGCATGCAAGTGTCCTCCAAGAATAAATCAGTATTATGAAATTTGTGTTTAGTGAACTCTGGATGTTACATCCAAATTTATCAAATGTGTAAGGGACAAGACCTCTTGTTTGGTTTGCATTCGCCAACATATTGTGGAATAAACAATGAAAAACATAGTTTTCATCAATTAGAATATGACATTGAAAAGAGTTTCCAAATTACACTTTCCACATGAGTACACACATTTTATAAGAAATGAAATAACATTGAGTTATAAATCATCCATTTCCAAACTATGTTAAGTCCATCAAAATAAATATTCAAGTGTCTAAGCATGATCCTAACATACTTATCCTAAAGTGTTTGATCCACATTAAGTAATAAAAGTGGAGTATTGCAAGTCAAATATTATCAACTTTTATCCAAGTAGCTATCATAAGGCATTTCAATCCAACACAAGCCTAGTTCTAGCAAGAAAAATGTGCATAGGATCATTATTTTCAACTCCAAACAAAAGATCTCAAATCTCATACTTACATAGATTTAAATATTGCACTACTCAGTACTAGATTTCCAAGATACTACCTCTCCATACATATCAAGCCTATAAATAAAAAAGGAAACCACAACATGAAAACAACTAGCAAATTAGACCTAAAAAAAAAAGACTCAAAGTAACCAGATCCATCTTAATTATATCATCAAATTTCTTAGGATTCCTCTCAACCCCTTGAGTACAAATATATTCAAATTGAGTTTCAAAATTCAAATAGAATGAAAAAAACTATGAGGCTATGTTTCTGAGTTATAGTGGTGATATACAATGCAAACAATTTAAAAGTACAAAAGTAGGATCTTCAAGAATACCACTAAAAAAATATTACAAAAGGGTTTTAGCTTCAAAAGGTTGAGCCTCAACCATTACCACAATGTTCATCTCATTTAGAATTGAATATTAACCCACTTTACTTTTTCCTTCATTCCACATCATATTTTTCTTCCATTTCATTTTACATGATTCCATCCATCATCCCACTACACTCATTCCACTCACGTATAACCTCTTCCTTCCAATAATTTGACTCGTCCATAAATTATTATCTACTACACAATTTTCACACCACAATATCATTCCCTCATACATGTTTCTATACGATACTATAGGATGGTCCCAATTCAAGATTCTACAAGGGACTAGATACATAGATTTCTATAAGAGACTTCATGCCTAGAATCTATAGGAACCTACAGGATTTTGTCTACATACATTTCTAGAGAAAGGTATCAACCAATACCTACAAAAAACCATAAGAATATATCAACAAGGATATTATAGTATACTATACACATAGACCTTTGAATGAGGAGAAACGCAAGGATATCTACATGATACTTTGTCTCCACATTGCCTTCTACAAAGCACTCTATCTATGTGCAAAACTAAAAGTGAAAACTCTAGAACCTCCAGCACATGCATAAATAAACAACCTTCATGCATATCACATCATTCAATAATTACTAAGATATTTAATGTATCCTTGGAGTCCAATACTCATTATTAATGTAATTCCCCTAGGATGAACCCCAACTGTAAATCTAAATACAAATGTACTTGGGTTGGTGAGCCAAGATGCAGAAAGGACAATTTATCTGTAATGTAATCACACACAAATATTGATGAAAAACACATCACTGCGGAAAACCAACCACGTAAAAGAGTATGGGGGAATAGAATCCACTAAGGAAAATGGGGTTAAGAGTCTAGGAAGGGGCTAAGCTAAAGGGCTTAATCCCAAAGGAGTATTATATTATTATTCCTAAATTCTATGGTATGGATATAACTGTATGTTATCCTAAGTTTCTATGGGAAGGGAATGAATTACAAGTGGAGAAAAGTGAGTTTCTTGAGGTCCATCTGTCATTAAGTGCGCATGCACATATATTTGGGGGAAATTAGTTCATTTTGGATTATTCCATCATCTTTCACACACTGATTTCATATGTCCTTTGTACCTTTCTGTTACTATAAGTGCACCTATACCTTACTTGAACTTCGCTACTTCCATCACCATACTTGTGACTGGATAGCTTAAGAGCTAGATGAAAGAAGTGGGTTTCCATGCCCATGGAATATTGAAGAGGCGGTTTGTCAGGACCGTGAATAATTCTCTCTAAGTGAGAGAATTGTTGGGAATTGATTTCCTGAAGGTGCCAAATTGCAACTACAAGGCTCCGAGACTTCATTTTCATCCTGTTATAGAAGCTCTGGAAAGGAAGTGGATAAGTCAAAGGACTATTGAGGGACATGCATGTGGGGAATGAGGGATTGTACGTTGTTAGTTAGAGTTGGCACCTGTGACAAAGTTTTTCTTGTTGTCTAAGATACATCAGCCTGGTTAAGAATTCCTTTACCTAGGTGGAGTTTAGTCCCAACTTAGGGGTGACCCACTGCTGAGACTTTTGAGAAGTGTGGTCTAAGACTGGGAGGAACAGGGAAGTTTTGCACGTAGATCGTGATATTTTTACAAAGATAAGTGTCAATTGTGTGTTAAATTACATGTTGCATTATTATGTATGTGTTTATTTTTATGGTTTTTTCCTGTGTATGTTGCATGTGTATTTCTATTATTATTATGTATGAATCTGTGTATTTGCAGAGTATTTGTCTATTTTAATTTTGTATACAATTCAAAATTTTTATGTGGCATAGCCTAGTTGGATGTTGGGTATGTTACAATATGGTATTAGAGCTCCATTTTTGAACACTGATCCTGGATGAGCTGAGGAAGTTGAATCGAAGAAAAATTTCACAAAGAATTGATTTTGAAGTGTCCAAATTTCAAGTTACAAGGTGTCAGGAGGGCGTTGAGAGAACACTTTGATTGTGTTCAAAATATCAGGAGGTGTAGTGGTTTGAGAAAGCAAGCAGAGGCCAAGGAGTCAACCATGCATTGGGGAGATCAAAAGTTGAGCCTTTGAAATATTGAGAAATCCTTGATTGGAGTGAAGCAAAGCCACAAAGGAGAGAAACCACAACATTCGTTGATTTGGGCTACAAGATTAGATCTGGGCCATTGGATCAAACCCATACAAGAGAAGAGCACATGGAAACGAAGATCAAATCCCAACCATTGGATATGAGCACAGGAGAATGAGAACTATCGTTTAGATTTCTTGGGCCATAAGTCTTGGCCAAGGTGGAGTGGATCTCAACCATAGATCCCATCATGGAACATGAGCCGTAGATCTCACAATTAAGAGATTCAACACTTTGGGAAAAATTGACCCTTGTGTCTCCAGGAGGAGAAATACTAGAAGCTACAAAGTCCTAGAGTGAATCCACACCGTAGATCACTAGGAGAGTGTGAGCCATTGGATTCCAAAGTGGTTCAATGATTTGACACTCTATGAGAAATTGGTTGTGGTTGTGAAGAGTGGAGAATTCCTTGGAGTCCCGAATTCTAGAGTAAAACCTGACCATTGGTTGTTGGGTACACATGTCCGTAGATCTTCATCCTATGCCAATTCGACATTTAGCAATTCGAGAGTTTGGTGGTTGTCTGGAGTGAAAAGTCATGTAGCTATAAATTACTAGATTTAATCCTAGCCATTGATCAAAGGAGAGTCTCAGTTGTAGATCTTCATCTTGTGCCAATTTGATGTTCGGGAGTGTGGTGGTCATCTGGAGTGAAAATTCCCAAAGCTCCAAAGTACCTAAGTTAATCCTAGCCATTGATCAAAGGAGAGCCTCAACTACATATCTCCTCCCTTTACCAATTCACATTCGATAGTTCGAGAGTGTGGTGGTTGTCTGGAGAGAGAAGCCCCAAGGCTCGAAGCCCATAGTTAATCACAGTCGTTGGTTGTGGGAAAAGTGTGGACTATTGATCCCTGAAATCTTCGGGAGCTCTCCAATTCATAAGTCTGAGACATTTGCATGTTGGAGTCATGGAGACTCCCAAAGTTGGATTCCTGGATTTGATCTCAATCATAGATCAAGGAGAAAAATTTGGACCGTTGATCTCTAGACTCTTTGGGAGTTCACCAGTTTTCCAATCTGGGATATTTTCTTGTTAGAGTCATGGAAACTCCCGAAGCCTGGATTCCCAGAGTCCTGTATTTGATTTCAACTGTATATCAAGGAGAAAAGTGTGGACCATTGATCCCTCAACTCTTTGGGAGTTCACCAGTTCGGCAGTCCGAGAGATTTTTGGGTTGGATTTGTGGAAACTCCCAAACCCCAGGGTCTCTAAGTCTTCGATTTTATCTCATCCATAGATCAAGGAGAAAAGTGTGGACCATTTATCCCTAGACTCTTTAGGAGTTCGCCAGTTCGACAGTCCGAGATATTTTTGGGTTGGATTCATGGAAACTCCTAAACCCTAGGGTCTCAACGTCCCATATTTGATCTCAACCATATATCAAAGAGCAGAGTGTGGATCGTTGATCACTGAACTCTTTGGGAGTTTTCCATTTTGGCAGTCTGGGAGATTTTTGTGATTGAGTCGTGGAAACTCCCAAAGCCTGGAGTCCTGAAGTGAATCTCCACCATAGATTGTGGAGGAGGGAAGAGTATCTCCACCAGCTGTCAGATCTGGCCATAAGAGTTTGGAGAGAAGACGGATAGGGAGAATACCTACACCCACCATTCAAAGTCACTTTTTGACCAAATTCGTTCAGTAAGCACTTCGGGATATTCGAGTGATGAAGAGGTGAATGTTCACAGAGCGTCAAAGTCCTAAAGCTAAGGAGAAGACCTACACCCGCCAGTCAAAGTCACTTTTTCACCGAATTCAACTGGTAACCACTCTGGGATATTGGAGTGATGAAAAAGTGAATGTTCATGGAGTGTTGAAGTCCCAAAGTTAGGGATAAGACCTACACTCGCCAGCCAAAGTCACTTTATAACCGAATTCGACCAGTAACCACTCTGAGAGATTAGAGTGTTGAAAAGGTGAATGTTCACAGAGCGCTCAAGTCCTGGAGCTCTAGATAATGCCTTTTATTTGCATGATTTTGTATAGCCCGTAGTCACATGATATTTCTGCTGAAGAAAAAGGGGCTAATGAATGTGGTTTAGATTCTAGGTGAAATGGGCTTAGAGGAAAGCACCCGTGGGTTTTGTTGGACCTGCAGAAAGAAATAAAAAGGGCTTGTGTACATTAAGAGAGGATCTAGAATGAACCCAAGATCTAATTAGGCTCTAGAAGAAGATCACTTGTACAAGGATTTCCCTCATAGAAATGACAAAGTGAAGATCGTGCAAAACATCCAAGAGGCTACAACAGTAGAAGACATGGGAAGAATTAATGGACAATTTTCAAATAACCACAACTTTTTTCTCAAGACTTAGAATTGAGAATGGAAGTAGGCGTTGGAAAGGTATTGGACAGTAGAATATAACTATTCACATAGAAAATTGATCTGGGAATTCAATTTTTTAGGAAATCAGAAGAAATAATTTTGATGCATTATTGAACTAGAATTGTACATAATTTCATGAATTTGTTAAATCAACTAGCCTAACAAGTTTTGGCGGTTGTACATTTTGCAGAGTTAACAACAATTAGATCATAACATGATCAACACAGATTTCATAATCATGGAAGATAGACAGGGAGATTACATCCATGAAGATGATATTAGAGGGATGTATGTCAATATGGGTAATGAAGGTACAAACTCAAATGGACATGGAGAAGGAAAGAAAGAAAGAATGAACTCGGTAGAGACCATTAAAATTTTGAAAAAGGATGTCCAAAATTATAAATTTGATAATGAAAGGATTATGAAATCCAAGGAGAAATAGGAGGGTTTCAACATAAAGTTAATGCAGATCTTGGACATAATATAAAATAAAATGGATAAGGAGAATGACTCGAGAAAATCAGGAAGTCACAGGTCTCATGATGAGAGGATAAGAACAACAAGTGTTGGAATATATCACCATCACTCCCCAAGGCATTCCATTAAGAGAGAACACACGACTTCAAGTCCATCCCATATTAGGAAACATAAGAGGAGGTATGGGGTGGATGAGCTATAAGGATAAATGAAAAAAATCAATCCTCCTACATTTGATGGTGAGCACAAGAAGGATGAAGATGCAGATACATGGCTGCTAGGCATGAGGAAGTATTTTCAATTTCATAATTACTCCTCACACATAGAAGGAAGAATTGCCATCTATTAGCTAAAAGGAAAGGCATCCATGTGGTGGGACCAATTTGTGCAGGTGCAATACATTGATAAGAAAAATGTTACTTGAAGGGAATTCAAGAGGTATTTTCAAAATAAATACTTGACTAAGAGATACCATGACAAGAAAATGGAGTTCTTTGAACTCAAGCTTGGGAATATGACTATAGATGAATATGAAAGAAGGTTTTTAGAACTAATTAAGTATGGTTCTTTCATCAAGGAAGAGCCAGTTAAGATTCAAAGGTATTTGAGTGGGCTGCCATCATTTATCAGTTACAAGATACAATATGATGATGAAAAAACATTGGAGGATATCATAAGGCGAGCTAAATTCCTTTATGATCAACATAAAGGAAGG
>JASDQU010013869.1:96066-106912 GCA_032191745.1 Picea mariana | reverse complement strand
CTATAAATCATGGCAATCAGATCAAACAAATCATTTAAATTATTACAAGATTGAAGGCACCAAAACAAGAATGACAAAGAATAAGAACTATAAGCAATCAAGTTGAGAGAAAAGAGACAACATACATTAAGGCTTGTCACCAAAACTAAATCCACAATAAATAATCTCAATGTACTTGATACTAGTATCATAGGAGTAAATTGTTGAAGCTCTAGGTGAAAAATAAATAATCGTTTCACATAATCTTCCCACAACTTTAGGGTTCACCACTTCAAGAGGTCAATTTCTCAAGAAGTCAATTTTTTCACTAAAATCCATCACAACTATAGTGTTCACAATTAAGAAAAGGTTTTTCAAGAGGTTATAATAGAAGACGATTTACCAAACATGGAACTCACACAAAATCTATCAATAATGGGGGAAATTTCAACAAAAGAGAACCCACATGGGCTTCAAGGATTTATAACAATCCTAAGGTGATAGAAATATTCCAACAATATAATTGTCTATATTATTTCACAAAATTAGCTATGGAATGAAAATATAGCTATGGAATTTTTCTTGAAGCTCCACCACATTAGACATTGGGTACAATCCACTTTATTTAAGGGGTTGTAAATCCAAATAAATTATCATGTGACCATCTACTTGACAAGGCTACTAATAGGGATACTCTGGGACAAGGAGGAAATATAACTAACCATGGATTCGAAGAAGTTATTCCTCCTTAGCTATGAATAAGTGGAAGAAAATAAGAATTGGGTAAAAATGGATAGTGTACATGAACCATTATATGAATTTTCATACCGTCTCCTGAAATACATCACTTGTGAAGGTAGATTAAGCATGGTATATGCTTGCCATTTACAATTTCTCCAATAGTTGAGAAATTGTCTCAAGAAAGTCCTAAATAAAATCTCATTATGGCATACTTCTTATAACAATATTGGAGGGAAATGAGTGTCAAAGTAGAAAAGGGAAAATAATAAGCATTGTCCCACCATGGGATAATAAAATTGATTGTATGTGATGCCCCGATGAGATAACATGAAAATGTGTCAAGGGAAGACTACATCAAAATGAGTAGTGAAGAATTCATAGCCCTCCAATAAGTAACTAAGGAACCCTTTCTTGTAAGGGACTTTGGGAGAAAGAAAAAAGAAATCAAATTAGAGACTAGTAGGAAGAAAAAATCCTAGAACAAAACCAAAGTATAGGAGAAAGAGTAGGATGTAGTGTCCAACTTGATCATGATGGGGACTCTCAACAAAAACCCTATAAAAATAAAATAAAAGAGCCACTCCATATAGAGGATAGGATATACCTCCAATATAATAGCTAGCACTAGGTCACAGATAACCAAGAAATTGGTAACCGTTCCTCTTCCTACCACCCCTGCAAATATAGAAGAAAACCCTGGACTAGTCAAAGACCCAACTGAGATGGAAGGAGAAGAAGGATCAAAATTCTCCAAGAATAGTGTGGCACATGTAAAAATTATTATGAGTGATATATAAGAAGCCATGGTTGAATCCCTCAAATAAAGAACTCATTTAGAAATGGAGATAAAGATGGAAGGAATTTTTGTAGGGCTTGACCAACTCCATATTCACCAACAATTGGAAAACTTGCAAGAAAATTTATAGATCATGAAGATGCAATACATGGATAGTGATATCTTCATGTGGTTGATCAATAACTACTCCATTAATATTTTTATGGTACCATTCACAAAATGGGTTCGCTAGTCACTTATTATTGTCAATAGGAATCCAAAAATGGCACTGATGTTATCATAAATAAATTTGTCTTCCACCTCTTTTGTGTAGGTCTTGATTGGATTTGACTTTGCCAATTTAGTTAAGTATTAAAATGTTGTTAGAACATATATGGCTCCTGTCCTTTTTCCTCTTTTTCATAAAGTTCCTACAAATTCAATAGCCTTGATTTCAAATGGGAGGTGTGGATGAATCAAATGTAAAGGAATATCATCCTTCCACAGTGGTTTACCCATCCCTTATCACTTGTCACACTTGTTTACCTTTTCTCAACAATCTGTATGTAGTTTGGGCAACCATAATACTACCTGCAATATTTTTCTAGATGTGGTATCTACATGGAAATGGCCTCCTGCAAGACCAACATGTCCATCCTCAAATTATATCCATGTCATGATCTAAGAAACATCTCCTTAGTACATTATCTGGTCATAATTTATACAATTATCCATTTATTATTGTAAAGGGAGAAAATTTTATGTCAAGTAATGTTTTCTTTTTCTCTAGCATGCTTTCAAGTGCCTTTCCTTCACTCAAAAATTGTACATTTTCTACCAACTCTGTTGGTGCAGCCTCAACTTTAAACATGTGAGCATATATGATGTCATCATCTATTCCTATCACTTCTTCTCTTACTTCTAATATTGATAAATTATCTATTCCTACATTATAATGTCTACATTTCTATTCCTATCATTTCTTCCCTTGATTCTAATATTTTAAACCTATTTAACCCCCTTATTATACCTATGGGGTAGCTATGGTATATAACATTCAATATGTTATTGAACACCTATTATTTGAGATTGACCAAAACAAAATTGAGTTTTGTATATAGCATCAATATCCACCTAGTATTTGAAGTTGACCAAAATAAATTAGAATTTTTTTTAAAGGTTTTACATTACAATTTGTTTTATTTTTTTCAATTATTTAAAACCAATTTTCTTAAATCCTACTGGTTATCAAAACCAATCTCTTATGGAGGAGCCAGTCACCGAGGGAAATAAATGCAAAGTTTTACCATACCCTCCTCCCTACAGTAGTATATAGCATTCGATATTCTATTGACCATCTATTACTTGACATTTACTAAACAAATTTGGATGTTTACTAAACAAATTTCGAGCTTTTTCAAAGGTTTTACATTGTAAGTTGATTTTTTTATTATTATTATTTAAAACATTTTTTCCTAAAATTGGATTGGCTAATAAAACCATCCTCTTATTAGTCCCTTCCGTAGGCATATAGGGACTATAGCGATCGATAAGTCATTGACTACATATTAGTTTGTCCTTTGACCATAAATTTTTTCATAATACCTATTGTTGGAGCTAGGGAATTAAAAGCATATATTTTTATATAATAAAAAGTACCATATATGTACTGATCTAATTGGATAACATATTGGAGGTGTTATTTTCGTCTTCTCTATTTCCATTGTTTTATATGGCAACATATCCAAACTTTTTCTCGTATACAATCTTTTTGAATCAAATATTTTCCTGTATATTGCTTGTAGCTGGATTAATGCTAGCATTAGTTCGAATGTTTGTATTAGAATTTTCTTCTAGCTAAATATATTCCAAAGTTTTGATATGTACTAAGAATATTGAAATGTTTTGATATCCAAGCTTTATAGTGATTGAGAATTCCCAAGTTTATAACGTCCTTGTCAGATGTATTTTTGTTGAAATGTATTGACACTTTTTTTGAGATGCCTCAATAGGAATGAGAGCTTAAATGTTTACATGAGGCGACGTCCTCCAACAGGCCTGACAGCTTAAATGTTTGCATACCACGAGGTCCTTAGACAGCCTGACAACCTTAAATTTTTATGTAAATACGCTTCTCGGAGTAGATTTTTCCTTGAAATTTTCCATACAGTTACAATGAATTTGCACAGTCTTGTTTGTCCACCACCATTTCAACAACCATTCTATGTTTCATCCTTCTTCTACCTTTGCAATGCAATTTTGTTATCATTGAAGCTACATACATTGTTTACTGGTTCGGTGAGTGCTTCTTCTTCGTTGCTTTATYGGTTTCTTCTTATTATTGTTGTTTCGTTTGCAAGTCAACCTRTGCTTTTACATTTCAACGTTTCAGAGTAAGTTTCGATGCTATAGTTTCATTTTCTATTCCTTGTTTGTTGTTCAGTGTTTGTAGTCTACAAGTAAGATTGTTTTCTTATTTGTAGTGGCATGGTCCTCGTATGTTTCYAKTTCCTTCTGTGCTTGGGTTGCAGTTTAGTAATCGTTGGAGATACATATGTTGTTTGTTGGCTCGGTGGTTCTTGATGGTTTGTTGGTTCATGGGTTACTGGTTCTGTTTCTTTGGCTCGGGTTTACGCTTTGGGGCCCCAGGGGTGTATTTCGGCCTGTTTGTTYTTTMTCGTTGTCTAGTGCTTGTTGTTTTCTTTTGTTTGATTCAGCCTTGCAGGTTTGGGGTCCATYGGCARTGGTTGGAGCTTTTATTTTTTCTTTTTTTTTTTTGGATTATTATTGTTTTTTGGGGCGCTTTACGGTGTTCGGCCCCTACACCCAGGAGTCGACATGCAATTCTATTATTTTCCCTATCTGTCGAGGTCGATATCTATTATTCTGTGAGATTTTGCTGGTGCTTCAGTGATGCCATGAAAGAAAACAGTTGCATGCAAAATTGTTCGAGGATTATATGTGAAATTGCAATATTCGTTGTTTTTTTGTTAGAATAAAGCATATGCAGGATACATTTATAGACCATGGATGGTTAGATGTGTCGATATGAAATTACATGTTCTTTATCCTCTACACAGACTAGTGTGTGCATGATACAATTTGTGTTGTCCTTGAGGTATGATATATACAAAAAAGATTCTGGAAGATTATATTTGGATGTCTGGAAGCATGTCTGGGTAGTTTTCCATGGAAAACTAAAAACTTGTATCGTGGGCACAACAGTTTGTGTAGAGGATAAAGAACATGTATTTCCATTGGTGGAAGCATATATAAATAATTTGCTACGGAAAACCAGAAATCGTTTAGCTATGACCATGCAATTGCATGATATTTTGTGGCTTGTAATATCTTTTGGGCAAGGAAAAAAAATTACACGTTTATAGCCATGGATGGAGAAGCACAAAGGTTCATGTTTCTTCCTATCTTCTAGACTATTCGTTGAGTCTGTTTTACTCTATGTACATATTTACCAACTTCTATTCATGTTCATTATATTTTTTGCGTTCCCACATTCAAACAAACAGAATAGTTGGAGAAAACGAGGAAGTCTTGACTACATCAATTGAATAAGATATAGAAAGGTGCATGCTTGCACTATTATTTCATATTTTGTTGTTTTGTATTTTATTTATGGTCTGTATATGTGTTCACCTAGTTTATTATATGTACATGTTGTGTGCCTTCCTATATGGTAAGTTATCCTCATTACATGGCTTCCTGCATACTAACCTGCTTCATGTCCATTGTCTTTTCGCTGCATTAGTACATTTAAACAAATAGAATAGATGGAGATGGATATGGGCTCTTTGGTGGGTAAATAGACCTGTTTCTCTTTCTTTTAGATGTTTGTCTTCATACTAGCCTTCATGTCCATTTCATATTCGACGTTGTTTCCTTGAAAATAATAGGTTGCTTGGACAGAGAGATGAATTGTTATGTGCAATAGCAGAGGGTTCTATGGTACAATATTCTAAAAGGTATACCAAGTGTGTTGGTAAATTAAATATACAAACTGGGTGGGGGCATATAATATTAGACTTGAAAATGATGGCTTGGAAGCAATGGGCATTTCTGCCCTCCCTATTTCTACTTTTTCCATTTTCTATTCTCCCTTTTATTTTTTAATTCATCTACTTTGTGTGCATTTGTGTGCTTTCTAAAAATGCCTTGGTGCACCTGTTGGCAGACTAACAGTTTCACATCTATGGTCGCTCATCTACCTGATTCCATAGTTACCCACTTTCTCAATTGCGGGTGTCGGACTGGTAGGTTAAATATTGCTCCCCTAGCTTCCGGGGGTCCATGATATATAGATTGGCCATGGTGACCCACCCTCATGCCCTATTTACTATCAAACATTTGTCGAGTTAAAAAAAATAGATGCATAACATTTTATGGTTTTTGGTCCTTGCAATGGACAATATACAATGCATATGCTTGTTTAGTCCTGATGTTCATCTGCACATGCTTGCATCAGAAAAGGTTGGACTAATGACATGGGCATGAGCAGTCAGTCATCCCAGACATCAGCAGAATGACAAGGCCACATCAGCAGACTAACAAGGCCAAAGGTAAAGATGCATACACTATGTTCTTACTATGTTTACTAAAACAATATCCTCAGGTACATATTCATCTATGGCATGGTGGATATGTTGATGTCATCTGCAATACATAGTTTGCAGCTCGTAATAAGTATCAACAAGTACAAGCGATACTTTGAACGTGTTGCATGTTCCACAAACTAAGAGGTGTGGTTTCAAAACTCCGGCTCCATAGTTCATCAAATCTATGCATCTACTGTAGATTTATGCCAGTTAAAGAAGAATACAGAAAATAAAAATAAAATAAAATAAAAAAAATGCACACTACCATTCAATTTAGTTTTCCTGTTCAAAAATTGTCACCAGGTCTAGAGTTGTAACATCCAAAGTACTATCAATAGAGGGCTTGAACAACCGTCGAACTGGACAAGTGTTCACCGAGAACATAATGGTAGTCTATAGCACCTACTTGGACAAGGCAAACAAAAGTAGATCCGTTATGCGTGATGACATGACAAACAAGGAGGCCATGATGACAATGACACTGACTGTTCCTCCACAACTTGTCCAGAAACATGCAAAAAAATATATTTCCAGGTATCCATTACAAATTTTAATATATTGCCCAAAACAGTATATGACTATGGTGATTGCAATCGAATTATTTCGCTCAACGAAACAAGCATTGTGGAAAAAAAAATCGTTGTTTGTTCAGAATATCGTTTAGTCTCAGACTCGACTATCAGCCAGCTTGCACAAAGCATTGATATTTACTCAATCAGAACGATTGGTGCAACTATCACATTGGTGAGAAAACTTGACTCACAACACATTCTCCATATAAAGGATGGATATTCGGACAACGACAAGTCAATGGTACCTCTTTTCATATTCAGTTTTGTCCTTTACTTTCTCATGTGCATGTATCTCGGGTAAGTTACACAAATATTGCATTGTTCCATGTTGCAACTACAATTGTTCGATACATATTCAAATTTGTTTTCATTAATCGAACAACAATTGCATAAAGGGAAAATTCCACTTATGTTGTTCAAAAATATAACAAAGAAAAGGGATGTTAGAGAAAGGATCTTTTGGACAACCCATGCAACGTTTGTAACAGAGTTACAAGGAGATATAGTAGAGGATTTGAAGAAACTAGCTATCTCTACAACTGTAGTGCATATACATCCACAAAATCATCCTCACTTTGCTTATAGAAATAGCCTTCAACGAATTTTTGTGGCCTGTTTAATTTTTTTTTATTTTTTTAAGGGGAGGGGGGGGTTGCAGTTGTGTATTATATTGTTCAATGTATTAATTATCATGCTCGTGCTCCTAGGTTCAAGTTGTTTTAGTTGTATCTAATGTGTACTCGACCCCCTTTGAACCTGTATGTGCAAAATGAAATTCTCATGCTTTTACCTCTACTTTGATAAGTGATGATACGATTGATTGTCTGCCATACAGTGAAAAATGTCCATATATATATGGACATTGCGTCAATGGTGTCATAAGAACCATGGGAAACACAACCGTGCATTGTACTATTAGGAAGATTCTGCTACAAAATTTGCTTCTTAAGTTGGCAGAGTTGTCATATGAAACGTATCTACAAAAAAAGGCAAGCAGTGTCTACATGTTGTGGGAGCTTCAGATACACAACAAATTCACCTTAAATGAGGACAATGCAATTTTTCATATCGACTGAAGAAGGAATNTTGCTTATAGAAATAGCCTTCAACGAATTTTTGTGGCCTGTTTAATTTTTTTTAATTTTTTTAAGGGGAGGGGGGGGTTGCAGTTGTGTATTATATTGTTCAATGTATTAATTATCATGCTCGTGCTCCTAGGTTCAAGTTGTTTTAGTTGTATCTAATGTGTACTCGACCCCCTTTGAACCTGTATGTGCAAAATGCAATTCTCATGCTTTTACCTCTACTTTGATAAGTGATGATACGATTGATTGTCTGCCATACAGTGAAAAATGTCCATATATATATGGACATTGCGTCAATGGTGTCATAAGAACCATGGGAAACACAACCGTGCATTGTACTATTAGGAAGCTTCTGCTACAAAATTTGCTTCTTAAGTTGGCAGAGTTGTCATATGAAACGTATCTACAAAAAAAGGCAAGCAGTGTCTACATGTTGTGGGAGCTTCAGATACACAACAAATTCACCTTAAATGAGGACAATGCAATTTTTCATATCGACTGAAGAAGGAATATATATATATATATATATATATATATATATATATATATATCAAACTTTGGAAGGAAATGAAAATACCTCATGTGTCTCTGCAATATTTCTTGAACATCCAGATGAATGTTCATTGGACTTGGCTAGTTGGGATTGCACACGCATAAGATTGTTCGGTCCAAAAAATGGGAAGCATGATAGAAAACCCCATATATCCCATGGACCCAGTTATTTTCTACTGGGAACATATACCAGATGCAAGGGAAAATGAATGTGGCGACATATTTTCTTTGTATATCAAATTGTTTGGTGCAAAGGTCGATGTGTCCTGCTCTATGGAACCTTCTGGGAACTTGCTTGCAGCCTATTTGAAGTTTGGTTGGTTCTTGGTTGTGTGATTCATCTCTCAATTTGTATACTGTATAACTCCAACTATTTTTTGGAGGACACAAAACAATATAATTGAAGTTTTAGCCAGCTAGTCCGCAGATCTGCCTAAAAATTTCTATGGCGCTGTCACACAAATGTAGTATGTGGCTTGTTTTAGCAGATTATGTTGATCGATGAACTTGGTAAAATTGTTGTCCTGGAATTATTTGAAATCAACAAATATATATTGTGCGAAGTGGAATTGTACTATCATATCAAGAAGAGGCCCTTAAAATTCAAATTGGTCATTGTTTTGGCATTTTTGGTTAATCGATGAACTCGGTAAAATTAATGTCCTAGAATAATTTGAAATGAACGAATATATACTATGCAGAGTGAAATTGTATTATCATATGAACAAGAGGCCCTTAAAATTCAAATCGGTCCTTGTTATGCTTATGGTGATAGAATTTAAAAAAAAACTTTATTTTCTTTCCTTCATTTTTTTAAAAATAAGCGACTTAACATCCTTTAATAATTTAATGTAATTAAATTGTACAATATCAATATTTAATATTAATAATTTATTATTTGAAAATAATGTTTTTAAATAAAGTTAGATAGGATGACCACCTRTAAACAATGGCAATCTTGAATCCGCTAGTCGTGGGGTCCTGTCGATTTGTATGTCTCAGAATACCGAGTGTGGTTTGGAGGAAACAGGACAATAGAAGTGCAATGTTGAGCCAACCAACCCACAAGTTTTCCTGTTAATTTGTATATCACAAAGTCTAGGTGTTATTTGTAGGACACAGAACAATAGAGTCTCAATTTTGAGCCCGCCAGGCTGAGAACCCATGATCCAAAAATTACCTAAGTATGGAATGAGGGATCTGCATATGTTGTATAAAATCTCATGTCCATAATTTATAAAAGTACATGTTTACTATGTATTGCTCGTTTGTCAGAAATTTTTTATATCACTCGCCCAACCAAATTGTAAAAACTTTCTTGTCTAATTAAATTTTAAAATATCAATATTTAATATTAATAATTTAGTATTGAAAATAATGCTTTTAGATATGTTAGATAGTTGATAGGGATTACCATCCGTAAACAATGGAAAACTTGAACCCGTCAGTCCTCGAGTCCATCTGTCAATTTGTATATCACGGAACTCCGAGTGATATTTGGAGGACACAGAACAATGGAAGTGCAATGTTTAGCTAGCCATCTCGCAGGTCCACTTGTCAATTTTTATATCGTGGAATTGTGGGTGCTTTTGGTAGAGCGTGGAACAATAGAGGACCAATTTCTAGCCCGCCATCCCGAGAACCCACGGGCCAAAAAGTGGCTAAGTATGGAATGGAGGATCTGTACCTTCTCTATAAAAATTTCATGTCCATAGTTTATAAGAGTACATAATTAGTATGTATTACTCATTTTTTAGAAAAAATCTAGGTGCGGAAGTTGACGAATTCACGACTTCAGATTTCACTTACTTTTATATCACAAGCCTGACCGACCGCTTCTTCATTTGATATTTTAATAAACGAATATAAACTGGCCCAAGTCCAATTGTGCTACGACACGAACATGAGGATCTTAAAATTCAAATAGATGGCAAGTCCACTTGTGAATTTGTATATCGCGGAAATGTGGATGCTATTTGTAGGGCACAAAACAATTGAAGCCCAATTTTGAACCTACCAGCTTGAGAATACGCCATCCAAATAGGGGTTAAGTATGGAATTAGGGATCCTTGCATGCTCTATAAAATATCATGTCCATAGTTTTTAGAAGTACATCTTTACTATGTGTTACTCGTTTCCTCTGAATGGTGTTTAGAAGACACGGAACAATAGAACCGCAATGTTGAAAGACCCAGTCCGCAACTTCAACCGTCAATTTGTATATTACGAAAATTTGGATGTTATTTGTAGGATACAGAGCAATAGATGCCCAACTTTGAGCCTGGCAAGCCGAGAACCCTAAATTTGTATATCATGTAACTCTAGGTGCTATTTGTAGGGCACATAACAACAAAGGCCCAATTTTGAACCCGCCAGCCCGAGAACCTGCGATTCAAAAAGTGACCAAGTATGGAATGAGGGCTGCATACATGCTCTATAAAATCTCATGCCCAACCTTTATAAAAGTACATACTCAGTATCTATAACTCGTTTCTTGCAAAATTTTGTAGGTGCGGAACTTGACGGTACACG
>JASDQU010013869.1:50802-87489 GCA_032191745.1 Picea mariana | reverse complement strand
TTATTCACAATGTTGTCAAATATAGACTTAGCCGGGAAAACCAACAACTTCCAAGATCCCGACTTCATCACAAACTCCTTGCCCTTAACTAGGCAAGAGTTCGATAAACAGGTTGTTATGTTTAAGGCCTTGTCTCTGGAAAAGTTTTACAGCATCCTTCAATTTGATCAAGCTCGTGTCCACGACTGGCTAGTCAAATATTCAGTACAAAATGAGGAAATTTAGCAGGCTCTCTGTAATCTTTCTATCGAATTTCAGGAATTAGAAAACGATCTTTTCAACATAAAAATCTGGAATGAGATCAATGTCACCCCAATGAGAAGCTACATTAATGGCATGAAACAAAATTAAAGAAGGTCATCGACGAAAGGCAACAGGCAGTTTCCAGGATTCCAACACCCGTCGACAACATCATTGAAACCGCAGTCGTCGACGACATCAATGAAACGACAGCCGCAAGCAAATATCCAAAGGCCTCATATGTACCATCATTGTAAGTCTACTGATCACATCATGCTTTGTTTATCAACCTGGTTATTCTACTTTCTTAAATACAGATGTGTAGGCAAACACTTATACCTTTTCATTTGTTTTTTTTGCAGGTATTGCACTCTATCTTCTTTCTACAATCCTGTTTTTTGTACATATTTCTCTAATGGTCCGCGGGAGCCCCAATCCTAATCTACATGATAAACGCATTGAAATTCTGATTTATATATAACAGACTTTAATTTTTTTGTCTATTTCCAATTTTCCAGTAGTATGTAACGAACTTTTCTCTTTTGACATATTTCAAATAAAAAAGTTTTCTTATCTCCTTTTACATTTATGTTTTCATACATTCTTATCTTTCAATAGTATGTATGACAAATGCATTTAATTTTTTATATGTAACAGACTTTTAATTTTTATATATTTCAAAATAAATGGTGCTCTACATTGCAAACGTCATTTACTTATACCCTTTGTTCACAAATGCATTTAAATTTTTATATTTCTTATCTCCTTCTAATTTTATGTCTTCATATATTTTTATCTTTCACCAGTCCATATGGAAAATGCATTTAAATTTTCAAATTTATTCTTCCACTGTGAGAAATTTGTACTTTCTTATATACTTTCAAAAAATAAATGTTTGTTATATACCTTCAAAATATAAATGGTACTCTATATGCCAAGCGTCATTTACTTTTGCTCGTGTTCTGTGATATACATGTTGCACGCAACATTTCTGTGATATACATTTTGCACATAACACTTCAGTGATTTACAATTCGACCCCATTTTCCACAATTTGTTTTCTAACCTCATTTCCGTGATATACATTTTGCACCGAACACTTCATTAATTTACAATTCGACCCCATTTTTCACAATTTGTTTTCTAACCTCGTTGGCAGGGACTACGCTTCCACGCAGCCTTGTTTCTGAAGCGACGGTGAAAGCAATAAATACATACTTCAGGTGAAATAAATACATACTTCATTTGGTACAAATATATATAATTAAATAAAAAAATTAAGTAATTATTTGAAACGTTGATGCCAACATTGATGGTGTTTTATTTTCATGCTCTTTGGATTTATTTGCTGCCACTTCGCTGAACATGAAACTTCATCAGGCAGAGAACGTTGGCGTAGAACACGTGCTCCAACATGGATTTATTTATTTTGATGCCCCTTGTCCTCCTCATGCTGATCATATTATTGGGCAGGCATTATTATTATCCTCTCTCTCTCCCGGGAAGTGCAATAGCGGGCTCATGGTGAGAGCGTGATCTAATTAGCTCTTCATCGCTCAAAACTCAATGTGAAATACTAAATTCCATAGAAAATTGCCAGAAAATTACTCACTTGAATTTATATTTTATAATTTTATATTTATTAATAATCTTTTTATATATTTAAAAAATAATAACATACCCTATGTATAGATAACATTTATAAATATTATATTCATAAATTTAGAGTTTTAATCGCAAAACTTTTAGATTTTATTGTTATATTTATATATGTATTTATTCATATTTTATTTTTGGTTCTATATCCTTGAATTGATATAATTATAAAATGTTTTATATATCTTTAGATTAAAAAAAAAATCAATATATTAACAAACTATTTATATTCTATTGCTAGTTTGTATATTTTAGATCTTTATTTTTCCTATTCTTGTAGGATAGAATTATATCCTTAATATAAGAAATCAAATTCATCAATTCCTAGATATTAAGATTTTAATATAATCATAATGTATTGTTGAATTTATTAATGAATTTTGTAGAGCTCCTTTACCTTTTTAATATTGATAAGTTTTTTATGATCAGACTTTATTTATTCTTCCTTCTTTGCGATGTACCATAGTGGTTTGTTTTAAAACGTCGATCTAAAAATGTATGCAAAAAAACCAAAAGAACTGTAGCCAAAACAAAGATCGCAAAGCTCTTAGAAGTGAGATTTTTTATACTCTAGGTTGACTTGTTTAAACAATTTTAAAACAAACTTTACTTGTCTCATAAATTCTATATGATCTATCTTCCACCTGAATCTCTTTCCTTGAAAACATTTGTTTTCCATGTCAATTCATTATTAATATGAATGTTTTACTTCTAGAATGATATGCTATTACAAGTGAAGGTTGACCTTACGTCCACTTGCATACTTCTTTTGTTACTTGGTCTTTTTATGAAGTCTCTAAATTCTTGGATTGCTTCTTGTAGGTTGATTTTTACTTAAACAAATGAAAAATATTTATAAAATTTTTGTTGAATTATTGCTCGTTACAAGTGTTTCCTATATTTTCTTCAATTTTATACCATTTATAGGTAAAATCATCTAATGTTTTTGGGAGAACATGTCTGGTCAGACTCTCTTATATCTATATCTAATCTTCCTCCATTATTTTTCACATTTATGGATGTAGGATTCTAGGTCGAACCCTCACTTATATTTTACTATGTTGGTTGTGGCTATGAATTTCTTCCCTCCAAATCATTCAAAAAATGATTGTCCCACCATCATGCAACTTGGTTGGTGAACGACTACACCAAGTTGTATAGTTGACCCTGATCTATGACTATTTTTTATACTGGGTCGACATGCAATATAGGTGACTCTGATTATTTAAATCTTAAGCAATGGATTGTGGTCAATTTCAAGTCTATGGGTATTAGAGTTGGGTATTTTCTATTTATTTTCTCATACACAATGAACATTTCTCTAATTGAGAAGAGAGATCACAAGCTTTGCTTTGGTACGGAAGCTTCCATTTTCTAGCATTCCCTTGATTTTTATTCATAATTGTCCATTTTCCACTCGTATAATTATATGTTAGAATTTTGTCCCATAGTCAAAGGCTTTTCTTCTCTTGGATCCAAGGGTATAATAATCCTCCTTCCATTCCCTTTGAGTTGTATTCTATATTTTTCTAGGAAAATTGTTTCCTTCATATTTTGACCACATGGTAAACCAAGCGATGCTAAATATGTTGGAATACCTTCAACTAAGTTGATAACTTCAAAATTGAACATAATTAATGTTACACATAAAAAATACTCACTTCAATAGTGTCGCAAGTGTCATCATTACAAGTGTTGTAAGTGTCAGATCTTGTCCACAAGTGTCTCATCTTGACCACAAGTGTCGTAAACATCATATTTTCATCTTGTCTATGTCATGCCTCTAACGACATCATAAGGACACTTAAGACACCTCAAAGACTAGTTTTGAAGAGGAGAAAACACTTGACAAGGAGTACAAGCCTTTTTCCACTGAAAAAACTACTTTAAAATGATCTTTGGAAGGCAGTGCTCCCCTACCCACTGTCAGGGAGCATCGACGCTCCCTAGCCTTCTTTGGGGGAGCATTGAAATGCTTTGTGCACCCTTTTGGGGGAGCGCTACCCTTCTTGAGCAAATTTTGGTTTGTTGAGATAAATTAGGGAAGAATCCCTTCAATCTCTGAAGTTGGTTGGATTTGAATATGAGTTCAAGGCATGATCTTAGGGAAGATCCTCAACTGAAGGAGAAGAATCCTCAACTTATCCCAAAGATCTCTCAAGTGGTTGGGCCTCTCCAAGATTATATAAGGAGGCCTTCTCATGGTGAAAGATACATGAAAAGATTGGAAGTATGAAACCTATGATCTCATAGGCAACAGTATAGTACAAGGATAGAGTTTGAGAAAAGCACCTGTCTTATGATCTCATAATGAAGGGATGGAGATTGATAATTACACCAAACTTATGATCCCATAAGTGAGATGCCATTGAAGCATAATTAGTGTAGATTACTTGAGCAAAGGGGTTGGGCAAGGAGAGCTGGAAAAAGTTGATGCACCTTCATCAGAGGATTCTAAGTACTCTTCATTTGTTCTCATTAATATACATACATGCTTGGCCTATTTCTTTCAAGTTTATATTTGTTCCACATGAACTTGTCTTCAGTAGATAGATCTATATTTGAGCTAATATCAGTAGAATGGGAAGCTTGTTGTATCTTTGTTTGTTCTACAGGACCTATCGAGGAGCTTGGGATTGAAGCTCAACTTGGAATTTATGAGGACAAATGTCATTTAAAAAGGTACACTTTTCTTCTTCCTCTTCATTCATTAGCTTAATTAGATCTAAAAGGATGTCAGTGACCAATGATAGCACCCTTTCTGTCTTGGTTTTAGGGGTCTATATACCAAGAGGGAATCCGCTTGTCTGTAGGAGGATTCACCTATAACAGAAATTGGTGACTCAACTGGGGACCAGCTCTGATTTTTGTTTCCTTTCCTAGATCTTGTTTTGGCCCTTTGCCCAAATCTTGACCTTCTCCATACTGTCTTTGATTCTTATATCTGATTGATTGGCTCTTGATTTCATCACCTTCAAGTTGATTGACTGAGTTTGCTTGATTCTTTGACTTTCTGGGAATTTTTCTGAATTTTTAGAGGCCAGCGCCCCCCTACCCTTCTTACCAGAGCGTTGGTGCTCCCTACTGGTCTTACACAAAGCGTTGGAATGCTCTCGTGCCCTTTACACCAGAGTGTTGTCCCTTTTCTGTGAAAAATCCTCTAGGGTTTCATTCTCTGAGGTTCACTTTTTGTTTTTGGCATTGCCTCACAGTCTTATCATCTTAGTACATCCTTGATTTGGCCTTCAACACTCTGCTTTCTAAGAATTGATCACTTTTTGTTTGGAATTTTGACATTTTCTTTCCTTGCCTTGAAGTCACTCTTTGTATTTGTTGATTTAGAGTCCACTTATTGTTTTCTTCTAATTTATCTAACTGAGTGGAAGCTTTTGTGAGGAAATTCCAAGGTCTATGCACCATTCCATTTGATCTTTGAGGTCATTTTCCCAAGCAATTAGTTTTGAGTAGTTTCTCTATTCTCCCTATCTTTTCTTGGATTCTTCTTCGCATTTTATTGTCTTCCTTGAATGCTTCCATTTAAAGTAGCAGAATTGCATGTTTTTTTGACATTTTGGGACATTGTGCATCTGAAATGATGAATGTTTTCTCCTTCTCGTAGCATAGTTTTCATCGAAATGAAAATATTGCATATTCATCTCTTTTCATAACTTTCGAGTAGGTAAAAACACCATATTGTCCACGCCATTTTACTTTTGAGTAACAACAGCCTTAAAAATAAAGAGCTAAACTAAAATTGATTAGAAATTTTTACTTTTTTGGGTAGCAAACCTACAATATATTAGTTGTAGGGATTTGGAATGGGTGTGAAAGAAAACTTTCCAAAGATGCAAACAAACGTAGAATCTTGTGTTAGGGAGCATTGAAATCCAATTGCTACATTTTGTCCTGGGAAGCCCTTCTGACACAAAGGTCAAACCTGAGGTCAAATTAAGACTAGCAGAGTTACTCACCCTGCTTTGTCGGTCTTGGTGCAGAGAATGCACATATTATGGGGGTCGCTTGAAGATATACCCACAATGATAAGTGGAAGCCTTTCAAGTTGATTTCGAGCTAGATACCTTGCCCTTGCGCGTGGATCGGACTGTCGACTGTTTCCCCAGGCATCACTACTGTAGTTGGTAACCTTAGTGGCCTATATCTTTAGGGTATTTAGACAAGGTAACTGTGGAGGGGCAAGTCTTCACGGTACCTAGAATCGACGTTGGCCAAACTCACTCGGGCTCCTTGGAGGGTATACCCACGATTATTTGTGGGAGCTTGCATTAGGGTGTAAGTCCATTAAGCAGGTCGTCAACATAACTTTTCCACTCGCTCTATCTCGACCCCTTTTTACTTTGTTCCCGCGACGTTGGATTTCATCACTAACTAGTGTTCTCATTACGAGAAGGTTTTGTTTGCTTTCTTTCTTATTAGATTTTTAACGTGTGTTGTTTGTTCTCCCTAGTAGAATCTATGTTGGATTTTTATTTTTATGGCATCAGTTCCCGGAATGACCAATGAAGGAAACCTTTTTCCATAGGAACCCTTTATTTTTCCTTCTTACGGAAATGTTCGTCCTCCTTACATTGCTACTTTGAGCCTTCCAGGTCTCATAATTGGGTTTACCAGTATGGTTGTTTTCCACTCCGGTGATCTCGAATGTAGGTGCTTCAGATGTAAGAACACCACCCCCACATCAACCTAATGTCGACCTTTCTTCTTATTCACCCATCAGGTATCCTTCCATTTCTCCTTCTTCGCCTAGTGAAAGCTCTCAAGTGAGTAGCCAGATTGATAAGAAGAAGAATAAATGAAAAGAGAAAAAGAAGAAGAACCAGAAAGGGACCAAGCCTCCAACTACATCAAATGTTGGATCTAAGCAACCAACTACTATTAATAGTATTGGGAGTGTTGATAAGGTAGATAAGGTTAAAACGAAGAATCTGAAAGCCAAATTCCCTTGCAGTCTTTGTAAGGGTGACCATTTTCTGAGGGATTGCCCTGGTATTCCCAAGGTCTTAGAAGTATGGTCCTCCACATCATCGACCCCTACTAGTCATGCTAGTGATGCCCCGTCAACTAGTGATGTTAAGGTTGGTAAGAAGAAGATAACTGTCAAATTCCCTTGCATGTTATGCAAAGGTGGTATTTATTCTCACCTTTGTCCTCGTATGGATGAGGCTTCTTCTCTTTTGGAAAAACTTAAACTTCCAAAAGGTTATCGTAATTTTTCTCCTAACCCATCATTAGTTGATGGACTAGTCAATCCAGTTCCATCCCTGGTCAATCCGGTTGATCAGGTGGTCAATCTAGTTTCATCCTCGATTGAACCACTAACCAAAGTAGTTGATCCAGTTCCATCATTGGTCAGTCCCACCCCTCCTTCGAAGAGTGTCAAAGTGGTCGACCCAACTCCGCCATCAGTCGATCCCACTCCTCCTTTGAGAAGTGTCAAAGTGGTTGCTCCGGTTACTTCATCAGTCGATCCCACTCCTCCTCTGACGAGAGCTAAATTGACTAATCCAGTTCCTTCCTCGGTCAGTCCCACCCTTCATCCGAAGAGTGCCAAAGTGGTTTCTTCCGTGACTTCATTGGTCAATCCCACTCTTCTTCTGACTAGTGCCAAAGTGGTTGCTCTGATTACATCATCATTCAATCCCACTCTACCTCTGACAAGTGCCAAAGTGGTTGCTCCAGTTAGATCATCGGTCAATCTCACTCTTCCTTTCAAGAGTGCCAAGGTGGTTGATCCGATCTCATCATCAATTTATCCTACTCTCCCGCTAGAGAGTAAACCCGATTCTTCCCACATTTTTCTCGTTGAAACAGGATCTACCGTGCTGGGGGGCATTCCTCCTTCTCCTGTGAAAACCCTTCCAAGTAATGAGGCCATCCTTTTTTATTCGGGTGTGCTAACTAGACCTCGTTTTCCCTCTCACATTCCTTTCAAGATTCTGGTAAAAGTTTGTAGTTGAGATGTTCCTCATACGTTGATAGATGAAGGTTCATTTGTTAGCATTTTGTGCTCTATTACTTGGCAAGATTTAGGTTGTCCTAAGATTGTTCCGGTTACCTAGACTTTGTTCTCTTTCAACAGAAGAACCAGTCACCCTTTATGATCCTTCCTCAGTTTCTAGTAACTTTGGGAGGGAAAACAGTCTTTATTAATGTTATGGTAGTCCAGGACCCCTTGGGTTTCGATTTACTCCTCGGGAGAAATTATTTCTATGCCATGAAAGCTATTGTGTCCACTCTTTTTCATGTGATATCTTTCCCATGCGATGGAAGAATGGTAACTATTGATCAAATTTCGTTTGTTTGCCTTGACTTGACCATCAACCCAATGAAATCCCTAAACAATTCTTATATGTAGTTAGTATCACCCCTGCCATAGGTCAATTATGTGGCATTGTCTCCCATGACTTCAACTTCCGATGAATTGGATTTGATAGTTAACATTGTGATCTCTTCGGTAGGGCTATTGGATCCTGATCTCCTTACCCCTGACGTGGCCCTCAACATGTGTTCCTTCCAGAGCATTCTTCTTCCATCCAGTGAAGATCTCTTGGAAGCCATGATCGAGTTTTGTCCCTTGACATGGTGTCCCTCCAGAGCATTATCCTCTTGGAATCCAGGATCAAGAAGAGTCCACGAGCATAGTTTTCTCTTCTCTATGGCAAGCTTGTTAAAAAATGAAACAGAGGCCATGAGAATATTTTTCCCTCTCTATAACAAGCTCGTTAAAAAATCAAACAGAAATCTGGGGATTGAACCCAGAGCCTTGAGAATAGTTCTTTTCTTGTGTCAATCTCGTTAAAAACTTAAACAGTCACCTCTCCTATTAGGTCGAGTCTTTCGCCATATCTCGTAGATGTCGAGTAGAGTCTTTCGTTAGGTCTCGTATCTGAACATTCATTTCATCCACCTGTGTCCTTTTTCTCCATCTAGTACAGAAATTGGTGATGACCTCAAAGTCGGTGAATGATTTGAAGTTTGGGGGACATGTCTCCAGCCTTTGATGATCATTCTGGAGTTAATCCACTAGCTTTCAAGCTGGGGGAAGAGTATTGAGCTTAGTATTTATTCTTTCTCATGCTCTTAAAATACATGAGAATGTAACCGAGTATACTTTTATCACTTTTTCGGACTCATAAAGGTTATACGAAAAGGAACCCTTTGGAGTCGTCTTTAATCTCTTTTCAGACTTTCTAAACATGAAAATATTGTCGAGTGATCTTTCTTCCTTTCCCACTTGTTAAAAGGTTTGAAAGGGCATCTTTCGAGTGATAATTTATCTCTTTTTCGGCCTCGCGAGACTAATATTACGAAAAAGGACCACATTGGAGTCGTTTTTAAGTCATTTTCAGACTCTCTAAATATGAAAAACAACCGATTTTACCTTCTCTGGACTCGTTAAACAATCATAGATTGAAGGGCCCATATGGGATCAAACCCTTGCTTCTTCCAGTTCGTTAAACAAAGGAAGAGGAACTTACCAAAGGTGAGTTATATCGAGCATGTGTTACCCTCCTCGAGCTCGTTAAATTAAAAAGAGGTACTCGTCTATCTGGGTGGGGGAAAATTTGAAGGAAGCAAGCCAAGCAGTTTTTGAAAACATTACGAGTAACTCTTATGGTCACCCTTGAACATGACACTTTGTCTTTGCACGCATTCTAATCTGCTGAACCTCTGCACTGACCCAATCTTCTGAGTTTCTTTACTCCTTTGGGTCACCCGATGAAATTCACAGTATCAAATTCATTATCAAGTTTTGGTCCATGTCAATTTTCTGTTGTTGTGCCTCAGTGCTCAAGGGAAGTATCTGCTTTGAGAGTCAGCCATCACAAATATCTTGTTTCAATACCTATGTCAGTCCATGTTCATTTGATCTACCAATTTACATCTCTGTGTCAGTTTCATGTCATTGATGGGGGATAAATCAAGGCCCTCCTTCGACGATTTGATTCCTATCGACTTCAGCACATTATCCCGAAGCTAGACTTATAAACCAGTTAGTACTTTGGGACCTGCATGCCTCAATGGAAGGCATCCTCACGTCCAATAGTAGGTTTACATCATTGACCTCTGATCGGATGATTCTATGGAAGTTCGACTTTAGCTCATCTATTCACACTCGTTGGAATGTAATAGGGTACCTTGGGAATCATTGACATCAATGGTGATTTCCATCGCGCTTGTTAACTATTTACATCATTGACCAGTAATCAAGTGGTTTATGCCATGTTTGACATCGGGACATCTATTCACATGGTTATATTTGTACTACATCAGGATCGGTAAGAAGACCCTAGGTTGAGTCATTCACTCTGATATATACTTTACCTAGGTTGCAATGGACTTTCTCTTGAATAATGACACATATACTGTCACATAGATCCACTTTGTATTGGTTCGTGGCTATGTCTTGTCATCTTGTAGATCCACAGTGTATTTTTCATGGCTACGATCAGTTCATGTCATGGAAGTATAGGTCCACATTGTATGTTTGGTGGCTATACATTTTGTCAATATAATTATGGATCCCCAGTGTATTCTATAGCGGCCATACCTAAAAACGTCTTTATCACTCAAGCGTAGGTATGCATGCCTTGGGTTTGAAACATGTCATTAATGTTTGTTGGATGTTTGTGTGCATCTTCTATCAGGTTCTCTACATCCGTACCCTTGCTTAAAAAAGTATACCAAGTAATTCAGTCATCATCGTCTTTTGACTTTTCACTTTGGGGGGAAATCGGTTACACATCAAAATTACTCACTTCAATAGTGTCGCAAGTGTCATCATTACAAGTGTTGTAAATGTCACATCCTATATGCAAGTGTCGCATCTTGATCACAAGTGTCGTAAAAATCATCCTTCCATATTGTCTATGTCGTGCCTCTAACGACATAATAAGGACACTAAAGACACCTCAAAGACTAGTTTTGAAGAGGAGAAATCACTTGACAAGGAGTACAAGCCTTTTGCGACTGAAAAAACTACTTAAAAATTATTTTTGGAAGGCACCGCTCTGTTATAACCCTAATTTGCACCATACATGCTTACCTAGCATCAGGCCATCTCAGATCCCTTCTTTTCCAAAAAACAGTTGAACAACTCTTTAAAAAACCTTTTTTATAAGGGCACACATGCCCTACTCCATTACTGCACGCATGTACACGCTAGCTAACCTAAAAAAACCTACATGTACCTACAAAAGCACGAAAAAAGGAAAGTTGTCGATGGAACACACAGATTTGGGTGAGTTAACTGAAACTCCCGACCATGCATAGCCGAGGGTTCATCCAAATACCTAGCTTCTTCTAGCCTATAAAATAAGGGTTAGGGGTCCCATTTGGAAGAGGAGAATAATAGTAAAGAAACTATACCCAATTGTACATTCCCATTGTCCCAACCCTTTAGCCATCCTTGTGCAAAGAGAGATACAGAGAAAATAAGTTGGAGGACATTTGAAGAGGAGCCCAGGATCAGGTTCGCAGAGCGGCGGCCGGTCTCGACATTGTAAGTTGATTCATTAAAGTTAATAATAAAGAAATGCTTTTCCCATCCCACTATATGAGTTCTTCATAGTTTAGTGAATATATGTTTGAATCTCTAACCCATTAATCTGTAGAACAAATGCATGTAGAGTTTGTTGCTTATTTTGAACACACGTCAGTCTTGAGAGGATAGCTGCTAACAAGTGATCAAGTGTGAAGAAGGATCGACATCGAATGTCTAGAACAAGGTATGTTCATTTAACCATGCATTTGCTTAAAAGAAATGGGGATTAGGTATGGGACGACGGTAGAAAGTAGGATTCTTTCGGTCTTATATGCATGCATAATATAACCCTAAATGCTAATCTGTAGGGGGATTTCCCACCACAACAGATTTGGAAACCACACTGGGGAAGTCTCTAGGGTTCCTGGGAATATTTTTGGGTATTTTTAAAAGATTGGTTTTCTTTCCTATTTTTTTAAGTTTTTGCAAAGTCAGAGCTAACAGAGATTCTGGTCTTCCATACCAACTATCTTTGTTTCTTTGCTTGACTGTATTTTTTCGAGACCCACAGAGGTACATGTGGCCTGCATAAGGTCTGCAAATGTGTACCCATGCCCTACTTTCTTACAGCCTGTGTGTAAACGCTAGCTGAAGAAGTAACAGTAGCGTGTATGAGTCTAGAAAATTTTAGAGGCAGTCATCCTCTTCCCTGTCAAAATCAATCATTCTCAGGGGTTTTCTAGAACTCTTTCTAGTCTTAGTTGTTTGCAGTCTATATCTTAGGGTTCACCTCAGATTGGTTTGTTCTACGAATTTTTCCTTACATTGTTTTCTTTTTTCTATTAAAGAAAGCATCTAAGCCTTCAAGAGATCCTGGTTCTCAGTATCAGTGGTCTTCCTGGTTTGGATTGTCTGTTTTTAATTTGTTTCATAGTTTTAGAGATACACACGGCCTGTATAAGGCCAGGACGCATGTACATGCCCTCTGGCTCTACACAGCTTGTGTGCACACGCTTGCTATTGAATTGTCAGCAGTGTGCTTGTGAAGGATAGTTTTTGTTGACGATGAGGCAGGCATCCTTTCCCTTGACAAGAGTTATACCTCTTAGGTTTTTGAATCTCTGTCCTAGCAGTTGATAGCTTAGATTTGATCTCAGCCATAACTTTCTTTTTTCATTTTAAAGTTTTCATCAAAATTTTCTTTAGGGTTTTTAGACAAGTGTGAGAGTCCTTTTTTAAGTTGCTAGTGTGTGATTTCTTGAAGTGATTCTTTGTGATCTGCGATTAAGCCAAAGGTTTTTCTTGGTTTTTGACTTGTTGATATTTTTCCTTTTTGCTTTGTGAGCATTCAAATAAAACAAATCTTTCATTTCTTTCTTTGGTTGAAAAGTTTTGTTTTGCATTAGTAACCAGGGCTTTTCTTTCATAATTTCTTTCCAATTTACTTAGATCGTAAGTAGCTCATAGTCGAGTGAAATCCTGCTTTGAGTTTGTTGTTCAAAAGATCTTAGAATTATTTTTTTTTAATTTGAAAAGTTGTTGAAAATTTCTGTTAAGAAAAGTTTTGGTTTCCAAGCATTCTGTTTATTTCACTTTCGTCTTTCAAACATCACAAGTTTCACTTTCATATCCTTTGACGTAAGACAAGCCATAAAATTAACACTAAATCTAAAATTCATTAGACATTTTATGTTTGTAGGGTCAACCAACTAGTTTAAGGTTAGGGCCTTGAATTAGGTTGGAGAGGAAACTCTTCAAGGCCATTAAAAGAAAACATTGGAGTCTGAGTTAGGGAGTGTCAAAGTCCAGTATCGTGAAAGTTATCCGGGAGCCCCCTCTAACACAGAGGATAAAGACGAGGTCATGTGCAGAAAGGTAGCGAAGATAACCACTCCAAAGTTGGACCAATCATAGTCGAGAACACATATAGAGGGATTGTTTTGGGATTCCGTCGATTGCATTTGCCACGGAGCTTTGTGGGTCTCAAATCCATTTGGGATCCTCATTTTTCTTCCAGACCACATGCTTTTGATACCCTTGACAGGTTTCAGGCTCGATACCCTGCTCATTGTGGTCTACCCAACTCTCGACTGTACCCGCCTGGTGACTGTTCGTGCGCTGGCAACCTAGTTGCCTAACTTTTTAGGGACATACACAGGTGACTGCGAGGGTATACCACGGTACCTAGGACAGACATCGGGCCATGCTTTGCATAGTATACCTGGAGGGTGCTTCCATGTTCGAGTTTCACTTGCACCGGTAAGTTTCTCTAGTGTTGGTTGTTGTAACTGTTCTTCCAATTAGTTTAGTGTTTGCTTGTCTTATCTTGTAGGGACTTTTTAGTGTGTGTTGTTTTTTAAACGATCATATAGCCCTAGAGTGTCTTTGATCTTCTCACACAGTGGAGGATCACGAGCTCTGCCAGTCACGAAGGCTTCAGGGCCTATCACCAGTTACACTGGATCCACCCCCACCACCACTAAGGTGAAAGCTAAACCAACAAAGGTCTTTTGAAGTGACCAGGTCACCCAAAATTGTGCTCGACCAACATCCGGAGGAATCGACTATTTTAGACTTTGGAGCGAAATCTCTTGGTCCACCTGAAACCTCAACCACTGATCTTTCGGCACCCATCATCGTACCGATTCATCCTTATGAGTGCTAGACAGTGTCGCATGCAGCAATGGAAACAAATGTTGTTACGCCTCCTGGGGATTCTTCAATTCCCACTACGATTGTCACCATAGGAGAGTTTCCACCTCCTAACCCACCATCACTGGTCCGAGCCACCATGGTATCAACCACCTCTACATCACACAATGGTCTAATCCCATCTCTGGCAGCGGCCACAACCCCTTTCACACCTAGTGCAACAAGCCCTATGTTCTCATACGAGATGCCTAGTTCAGGTACAAGTCCTATACTTTCCTAGTCCACTTCACAGACTTCAGGTCTGGGGGTAGGGAGCTCTAATGCTCCTCTGCAAGGCCACATGGGGGTCACTTCCGCTCCCTTTAACGCTTTCCCTTACAGAGGAGGTCATATACCTCCGTTGTCCCCTTTGCTCGGTGGCACATACCAGCCATCCGTCAGGCCGCCTGCACACCGTAGTTTATTTGGAGCAGGGATTCAAGGACCACCTTCACATAATATGCCGGTAGGTTCGACACCATTTTCTTTGTTTGGTGCGTTTGGTAACAACACCTTCTCGTCAGCTACTTTCCTGACTGGGGGAAATCTCAGTCTCGGACAATCTATTCCTATGCAGGGTACTATTCCTGCATAGGGGGCACACCCAGGAACTTCTTTCGCATCAGGGCCTTGGAATTCTTGGTAGGGATATGTTCCCTCATTAGGAATGCCGATCTAGGGTAATTATTTTCACAATCAATGGAACCCCAGACAAAGTACTATGCCTATCCCCACGGGACTGACATGGGGCAACCCTTCCCAAAATCCTTCGAATGTAATGCATGCCCAACAATCTATGTCCTATTTTGGAAATTAGCAGATGATGTCTCCTCACATGCAAAATCCATACGCTGGCCATGGCCATGGTTTCTACTAGAACCTAGGCTAACAACCTGGTGCCAATCAAAATCCAGGCCCCTTTTTCTCAGGTTATCACCAACAACCCAAACTACCTTTTCTGGCAACCTTTCATTTTCTAGATTTGACAAGTTTATTGAATAAATCTATCTTTCACGATCCACATTGGCCTCCTATGCCGACGAAGTTGCCTTCGGACATACCAAAGTTCGAAGCTAAGCCTGACAAAAATCCAGGCGATCATGTGACTACCTTCCACCTTTGGTGTTCATCTAACTCATTGAAAGATGACTCCATACAGTTGCGATTGTTTCAACGTACTCTCATTGGGAGTGTCGTGAAATGGTACATTGAGCTCAACTGATCAATATACTCTTCCTTCGGCGAATTGGAAATGGCCTTCCTAAACCATTTCCAATTACCTGTGAGATACGACGTTGGCACAAAATTGCTAGCCAATTTCTCACAGACAAAAGCAGATCATATCTCGGATCACATCCGAGAATGGAGACGCCAGAAAAGTTTAATTAAGGTACCAGTCCCACTAGCATTCCTTCTTGAGTGGTTCCTTAAGTCTTTGGTCCCACAGTTTTCCAAAGACGTCGCGACGTCGGGAGTATTTTTCGAAGAAGACGCCATCATGAGAGATCAACAACTTCAGCTAATCTATTCTCAGCTCGGTTTATTATACGAGATCTTACCAGAAGCACCACGCTCAATACTTGATAAAACGAGACAGAGATTTGGAACACATTCCGATGGTATTGTTGGTTCAGCACAAACAAAGTCCGCTGAGCAATTGACGAAGCAGTTGCAGCAGTTGCCTATACAACACACAGCGGCCAGCCAAACTACTGCTTTGGCTGCTCCCCCTATCAAAATGTCGAATGTACACACAGTGCAATCGGCTAATCCAAAGGCCACCTAACAGCCTAAAGGAAAGAAAAAACAACGAAAGAAGGGTAAAGGGGATAAGAAACCCACTGATAATGCTGGYGGGGGAAATACTGAGAAACATAAGGTGAGGTATCTGTGCAACTTGTGCGCGGAATACCACCCAACCCATCTATGTCCTCGGCTTGCAGAAGCCCAAAAGTTTGTGACACRGAAACAACCTGTTGTATTAACCAATCCATTTSAACATGGGAAAAATATAACACAAGCCTCTGCAAGCACGGAAGGGGGTAGCCAAGGACCCTCTCCGTCTTTGAACAACCCCACATCCGCGAATGTATATATGGTGAAGGGTGATGCTTTTATATCGACTAGAGAGCATGACTATAGTAAACCAAGCACTTCTGAGAAGGGAAAAGAAGCCGAACTCCCATCTCTTACTCTACTGATTGAGAAGACTTTGGGTGAAACAATGACACGCATCCCAAAAGGTGCGTTCAAAAAATCTTCTCATAACCCAAACGTAAGGGCTGCCTAGAACTATTATGTGGCGGAAGATTTATCTCAAACCCCTTATGCGATGTCCACTTTGGAGGTCCTCCAAATATGCCCTTCCCAGAGGAAATCTTTGTTAACCGCTCTAGGATCTACCGAGACTTGTAATCCGGGTACCATCATGATAGATAAAACCGACTTAAAACCTTGTCTGCCATACCACGTAGCGTTTCAGATAGTAGTGGCTCATCCCATGAAAACTTTTACTCACAATTTTTTCCACATGGTGGTTGATGAGGGTGCCTCAATATGCGTTATGTCATTGGCATGTTGGAAGGCCATTGGCCAGCCTGTTTTGTCTCCGTCACCCACTCTTCTCACTGCTTTCGACGGTCGTTCATTTCGACCACATGGTATCATTCCCTCTTTTCTCATGCAGTTAGGAGGGAAGACCATGTGTTTCAAAGTAGAGGTAGTCGATGCGCCCCTCAAATATAACCTATTGTTAGGGAGGAGTTGGACTTATGCCATCCAAGTTGTGGTTGCTACAGTTTTTCGAGTCTTGTTGTTCCCACACAAGGGTTGAATTGTGACCATCGATCAATTGTCTTTCTCCAGACCTGACCCTTCATTGGGGGCATCCACGATCCCGATGATTGATAATCCTCAACCAGGGGTGATCAACGTAGGGGTTGGTTTGTGCCCATATTTGATGGGTACCTTCGATTACCCGCCCCCTCAAGGAGATATCAATTTATATCCAATCACCATAAGGTTGAGATTTTTCAAGTTTCGTCATTCTGCACGACTTAATTCGACGATTCGTGGATACTTCCTTCCCCATCAGTCACGATGGATGGGATAGGGCACCCGTGTATTTCCATGCCCTTGTCTGCAGCTAAAGTAGCGTACTATTTAGTCTAGCAAGATTTAGCCAATGATGATCCAACTCCTGCACAAGAGTTCGATCCACTTCTAGAGCCTATTTGGGCTTAGGGTTCTCTCGCTAACACCGATTCATTAGACTTAGTATTTCCCTCTGATGAAGCTATAATTGAAGAAATGACTAGTCCAGACAAACCCTGTGATGATCTTCATCATAGATCATATTTTCTCCCAAAGTTAAACAAAATCGAGGCAGGGGAATTCACTTTGACTATGACTGGAGATAGGTCTTTTCCTATCAATCCTTTGGCTACTCGTGTTGTTTATTCTGAGGGTAACATGGAAAGCATCGTTGAAACGGTACCTATAAATTTCTCCAGCATCCCTGGCGTCGTAGATAATGTTTTCGTCGGAGCATACTGCTCCCCCGAGGAGATACCTGACATCGACCCACAAAGTGTCGATCATGAGATAACTTTGTTGTTTTTCAACTTGCTTTGAGATCCAAAAGCAACATCCGGTGAGACTACATTTATGCTTTTCCATCTCGTCCAGATTAACTGAGAAAAGTAACCTCTACGGGTCTTCTTTTAAGCCCTTTTCAAACCCTCTAAACATGAAAAGATTGTTGAGTGATCTTGTGGCCTTTGATGCTTGTTAAACTCAAATTTGAAGTCACATCTATCTGGTGGTAGTTTACCCCTTTTTTGGTTCGGATGGTCAACTGTACGAACAAAGGTATACTCTATGGAACTTCATTTCTCTAGAAGAGTACTCTTAGGTATCATTTTAACCTTTTTTCGGGCCCGAGGGACTAAATTTATGAAAAAGGAACCCCCACGGAGTCCATAGTTAAGCTCTTTTCAGACTCCCTAAAATTGAAAAGATCATTGAGTGACCTTATTCTTTCACACTCGTTAAAATGGTCCAGAAGAACATTCCTAACGAATTCCATAGTTAAGCTTTTTTCAGACTCCCTAAAAATGAAAAAATGGCCAAGTGATCTTGTCTTTATCATGCTCGTTAAAATGGTTTTGAATAGGCGTCTTGTCGGTGCTATTTTACCCCTTTTTCGAACCGACTAGACTACCTTCTAAAAAGGTACCCCAATGGACTCTCCTTTTACGTCTTTTAAGACTCTCTAAATATGAAAAAACATCGATATTACCTTCTCTGGGCTCGTTAAAATTACATCGAAGGACGTTACCATTGTGTGTTTTGTTAACCGCATTTGCATACCTACATATTTGGTCTAAATACCGGCTCCATGTTACTCCCAACTGAACCATCTGAAACATACCTTATACACAAGCCTTGTAGCACTTTGCCTCTGCGTCTTAACACCCTTGGCCCCCGGAGGATTTTTCCCGAGTATCATTATTCTGAACATCAGTCTTTTCGCTACACCTTGAACTTATATGTTTGTAACACTCGTTCCTCCATTGTAACGTAACATTCATTTATTCTTTTTTCCAAAATCATTGAAAAAGACAAAAAAATAAAATATACCCCAAAAAGAGGAAGGGAAAAGTATTTTCTTTATTGGCAGCACAATAAGTCGCCCTTGGATAAAGAACATCTGTCTGTTTGTTCGTCAAACTATGGGATGTAATATGACCTTAGGAAGTTGTTCTCKCTACATAGAGCTATGTCCTCCTMCATTTGGTTATTCTTCCAAACATATGGAGAGTTTGCGTTGCCTCCTGCTTCGTAAACTTATGATTAATGCCATGTTGCCTGAGTCTCATCATTTTTCATGTTATTGTCCAAGGGAAGTTTGTCACCAAGCCTGAGTTGACCCCTCTGCAGTTTGTCTCTTGCCCTCATACCCGACCATCCTGAATGTCCAATCAAGTCCTTGTTCGGAATCAATGAAGCCTTCAGTCTAATCATCAAGATTATCTAGTCCATGATCGACGAGTCGTCGAAGACCTCTAGGTAGTAAAGTCGTACACTCATATTACACTCCTACCCGAGTTTTGAAGACTTTTTGAAGTTGTTTCTCGAGCTCTGAAGATCTCATCTCCAGCCATCAGGCCATATCAGCTTCTAGAAGATGGATACTCTATATGTATATCTTTTTGATTTCGAGATGTAGCTCTGYTGTKTATTATTCATGGCTACACTTTATATAGTTATTTGACATGGATCTACAGTATATTTGATTGGTAGCCATGATTATGTTTTATCTCGAGCATGGGTATGCCCGCCTCGGTGAGACATTTKTTATTTTCCAGATGGCGCCTCCCGGTTCCTGGTCCCTAGGCTCAATTGTTCGGCACATCAGTAGAGATTGGTAATCTATTTCAGCCATCAGATGCTCTTCTGACCTCACACATTAGGGGGCATCTGTTATAACGCTAATTTTCACCATACATGCTTACCTGGAATCATGCCATCTCATATCCCTTCTTTGCCAAAACACTGTTGAACAACTCTTTAAAAACCCTCTTTTATAAGGGCCCACATGCCCTAGTCCATTACTACATGCATGTACAAGCTAGCTGACCTAAAACAACCCACGTGTACCTACAAAAGCATGAAAAAAGGAAAGTTGTCGATGGAACACACAGCTTTGGGTGAGTTAACTGAAACTCCTAGCAATGCATGGCCGAGGGTTTGCCCAAATACCTAGCTTCTTCTAGCCTATAAAAGAAGGGTTAGGGGTTCCATTTGGAAGAGGAGAATAATAGTAAAGAAACTCTACCCAATTGTACATTCTCATTGTCCCAACCCTTTAGCCATCCTTCTGCAAAGAGAGATACAAAGCAAAGAAGTTGGAGGACACTTGAAGAGGAGCATAGGATCAGGTTCGCAGAGCAGTGGCCAGTCTCAACATTGTAAGTTGATTCATTAAAGTTAATAATAAAGAAATGTTTTTCCTGTCCCACTATATGAGTTCTTCATAGCTTAGTGAATATATATTAGAATCTCTAACCCATTAATCTGTAGAACAAATGCATGTAGAGTTTGTTTCTTGTTTTGAACGCAAGTCAGTCTTGAGAGGATAGTCGCTAACAAGTGATCAAGCGTGAAGAAGGATCGACATCGAACGTCCGGAACAAGGTATGTTCATTTAACCATGTATTTGCTTAAACAAAATGGGGATTAGGTCTGGGACGACGGTAGAAAGTAGGATTCTTTCGGTCTTATCTATCAGGTTCTCTACATATGTACCCTTGCTTAAAAAAGTCTACAAAGTACTTCATTCATCATCATCTTTTGAATTTTCACTTTGGGGGGAAATCGGTTACACATCAAAATTACTCACTTCAATAGTGTCGCAAGTGTCGTCATTACAAGTGTTGTAAGTGTCACATCCTATCTACAAGTGTCGCATCTTGATCACAAGTGTCGTAAAAATCATACTTCCATCTTGTCTATGTCGTGCCTCTAATGACAAAATAAGGACACTTAAGACACCTCAAAGACTGGTTTTGAAAAGGAGAAATCACTTGACAAGGAGTACAAGCCTTTTGCGACTGAAAAAACTATTTAAAAATTATTTTGGAAGGCACCGCTCCCCTACCCACTGTCAGGGAGCACCAAAACTCCCTATTTTTCTTTGGGGGAGTGTTGAAATGCCCTGTGCACCCTTTTGGGGGAGCGCTACCCTTCCTGAGTGAATTTTGGTTTGTTGAGATAAATGAGGGAAGAATCCCCTCAATCTCTGAAGTTGGTTGGATTCGAATATGAGTTCAAGGCATGATCTTATGGAAATCCTCAACTTATCCCAAATATCTCTCAAATGATTGGGCCTCTCCAAGCTTATATAAGGAGGCCTTCTCATGGTGAAAGATACATGAAAAGATTGGAAGTATGAAACCTATGATCTCATAGGAAACAGTGCAGTACAAGGATAGAGTTTGAGAGAAGCACCTAACTTATGATCTCATAAGGAAGGGATGGAGATTGATAATTACACCAAACTTATGATCCCATAAGTGAGATGCCATTGAAGCATAATCAGTGTAGATTACTTGAGAAAAGGTGTTGGACAAGGAGAGCTGGAAGAAGCTGTTGCACCATCATCAGAGGATTGTAAGTATGCTTCATTTGTTCTCATTAATATACATACATGCTTGGCCTATTTCTTTCAAGTTTATGTTTGTTCCACATAAACTTGTCTTCAGTAGATAGATATATATTTGAGCTAATCTCAGTAGAATAGGAAATTTGTTGTATCTTTGTTTTCTTTACAAGACCTATCTTGGAGATTGGGATTGAAGCTCAACTTGGTCTTTGCGAGGACAAACACCATTTAAAAAGGTACACTTTTCTTCTTCCTCTTCATTCATTATCTTAATTAGATCTAAAAGGATGTCAGTGACCAATGACAACACCCTTTCTGTCTTGGTTTTAGGGGTCTAGATACCAAGAGGGAATCCATTTGTCCACAGGAGGATTCACCTGTAACAATTAGTATCCCCATAATGATTGTTTCCATTCCTTTTAATATACCAATTAGTTCCATGAATATTTTGTCTACTATCTTTAAGAAATTCTTGGACTTGACTAGGTTGGGTTTTCCCATTCCAATATAGATTTCTTTCAGGAGAATTTTTACTTGATATCTAAATTTGACCATAGACTATGGAATAGTAAAACCCTCAAATCCCAAATCAACTTGTGGATCATAATCATTAGGGATCTTTCTTCTTGAGTAAATTGGCACAATTTTTTGCATGTTCTTCATTCTTCTTGACATTCCTTAATGATATTTAATAGTTCCAATAGTTTAGAGGTTGACTCTTATTCTTTTAAACAATTAAGGAATTCATAGAGGACTTCATCCTCCCCTTGTTGGTATCATATCTATTAATGTTCCTGTCAATTTTCTTTCTCTATTATATCGTCAAATAAAACAACAACTTCTCTCATGTTTGGGATTTATTTTTTGGGATCTATATACCAACTACATTTTCTTATAGGTTTTATCTGAGTTTTTTTTTCAATGTCATATTCACTTCTTTCTTTTCTCCTAATATAGTAATTACACTTAACTTGTCGAAGTTCACCACCTCAAGTTTTGGAAAACTTTATAGGAAGTTAACAATTCTCATGTTCCTTATATTTTCGAGCATGATGGGGTAGTCTTCTAGTAAATGATTCCCTACTATAGATATAGAAAAAAAATTAAGATCGGTTCTATGTTTCAATGGGTAGTATGGATTGATGCAATATTCCTTGTATAAAATAAAATATTATTTCATTATATATATTCTTCAACTATTTCCTCCCTGGTTTCCATATTGACCACAATAGCCTCCCATGTATCCACCTTTGACCACAATAGCCTCCCATGTATCCACCTTGACCTTGTTAACCTCCATTTCCTCCTTTGCTCGGTTTTCTTTGGTTGTGTTATGTTTCCTATGTATGGTAGACTATTTAATGATTGGGTTTCTTCTAATAATTATGTTTCCATTTTTCTATGTTGTGTGTTAGTTTTTCACATATGGCACGTCATTTAGGTTTGGAATTTTTAAAATTATGCAGGAAGTCTTTTGTGTTATGGTTTGACATTTTTCTTAATAATATTTTATCCAGAATATTATAACATTTGATTCTATATCATTTATTTCCTAATGTTTGTAATAGTATTTTATATTCCCTTCATTCATACAAAATGTGGACCACAATTTTCTTCTTCTTAGGGAAATATCTCACATGGACGTTTGCATCATTTCAATTTTTTCTTCGACTTTCTTATCCAATGAATGTATAGTCCAATCATATTTATATTCAGTTTGCTAGAATTTTTTAAGGGAATCTCGATAGGACTATATCTCATGCATTATTATTGGTGCCATAATTCTTAGGGGTAGTCCCACAACAAACCAATGCACAAGCAATTCTTTGTTCATAGTATATGGGATATGGATAATGTGATCCTTGAATAATTTGTCATATTCACATACCGACTTTCCTGATATTTGTTTAATCTCTTTGAGTTTTTGTGCTACAAATTTTCACTATCTTGTGTGTTGATAAACAACATGAAATTGCTCTTAATTGATGTTTATTTTCTTGTCAGTGAAGTTCATGAACCAAGTTAGGGATATTTTTATTAATGCCCCAACAAATCATTCCATTTTTTTGTTTCATCAATTATGTCCATGGAATCCCATAAAGTTTCACAAATAAACCAATTCATTCTTAGGTATTCATCTCCTTAATATAGAGGGAGGTGACAATGTTTCATTATGGTGGTTGCCAAATGTTTTGGTGGTGGAGGTGGAGGTGGATTTGGTCTTGACTATTTTAAATTTTCAACTAGATTCTTTATCTCACTGTCAATATCCACTTTGATAGGTGTCTCTTCAATTTATTTTTTGGTTTCCTCTAGCAAGAATGGTATTTATACTCTACTGAAATATTTCTATCTAGTCACATATGTTCCTCACAACCTTCAGTCAACAATGTTTGGTCTTCCTCAATAATTAAATCCATTAGGGGTGTTGCTTCCATGAGATCCTCAATTTGAGTAAGTAAGTCATTGTTTCCTTCTTCAAGTATGAAATTTATCCAATTTCCTTATGTCTATGACATTGGCATCCATATTCTATCAATGGCTCTTCCTTCTTCATCTAGTCAACTTCACACCAAATAAAGACTAGGTTCTACATGTAAGTAATTCCTAAGAATTTCTCTAATACGTGGAATTGATTGTTCTATATATGGTGTTCTAAGTTTCATTGGACTTGACTTGTTAAATTCTATAATTTCAATGTTTTTTAATAGACATAGTGATCCAAAACTTGTCTCCACCAACTACAGATCCTCATCCATATCAAGAACAATCAAGGATGCTTCCACTTCTGCATCCATTTTATCCTCATGTGAAAATTATAAGATCATTTATCTAATAAATCATCATTCTCAAATACCTATTTAATTTCTAGTTCGATGAGGGTCTATGGACCACATATTTAAGATATTTTTTTCTACCTTTTTTCCTTGTCAATTCTTTGTATATCAACGATGGGTTCATAATGTTACATTCTTATTGCATTTATCATCTTCATTTATCCCTCTAATTTATATTGTCTTTTCCATTCAGTCAATTTTTTCTCCCTTTGTTTCTTTGGCATTCTTGCAATATCTTCTAATAAGCCTTTCCAATGTGATTCAACTAGGGTTTTTCTTTTTCTTAAGGAATCTCATGAGTGGCTACAACCCCATCACTAACCCCAAATTTAATCTTTGTCAATGAGGATGATATTTGCAATAATTTTCATTTTCTCAGGGAATATTCCCATTCTTTTGGTTGTTTCTTCTAGTAAAAAATGATTGGGATGCTTAGTGGGCTTTGTGCTTCAATGATGTGGTTGACACCTCTATCTATGAGAAAATTTTGTATCAAGTATGACACCATACATAGGAAACTATCATGCGATTCATTTTAGAATTTTCTCTTTATGTCGACCAATGATGTGCATTCTTCGATTTCTTGTTCTTCACATAAATCTTCAGCAGTTTGTTCAACCCATCCATAAAATTTAGTTTGACTGAAATTAATTGGATTCAAAAAAAATTCTTAATATTTTATTCAATTATGCATGTGCATATTTATCTATTCATGTGCATCCTTGTCAACAAATTTCTTTAATTTTTGAGGGATTTCTTCTAGGAATGGTTCAATGGTTTTCGTGAAAAATTGTTCCCTTGCCTATGTGAGTGTTGATCGATTCCTCCTAGCTTATTTTTTCAATTAGTTCTTCAATTTTCCACCACTTATGAATATCTTCAATGTTGAACATCTATGCATTCATGAAACCAATATGTTCTCCCAAATCATGTACTCCCGACAATAGAACCAATGTTGTAATCTAAGGGATTACACAACAAGTAGTTACCAATAATGCAGTCACACAACCATAATATACAACACGGTAATATAAAAGAGTTCATACATAGAAGGAGGAATAGAATAAAAGTAGTGGTGGAACTAGCAACAAGTAGTGTTTTATTATACGATCAATAACAACCACTTTACATCATATATTTATGCCCATTTATACATTAAAATTATCAAAAGGTATTTGCAATTGTCATAATTTCCTTGGTTGGTTGGTCGACCAAATTATCTATTATATTGACACTTTACACTTGGTCGAATATTTTTCCTAGTCAACTACTCGATTMSKCCCCTACAACCGACGGTAAGAAATAGCTAGAGGAAGAAAACAAGATTTTGAAAATGAAGATGGATAATTATGAAGAGGAATTCACTAGAATYAGTGAAAGAATTGACATATTGTAATCCTCCATATCCAATATGATATAATTATCAGAAGATGTGTTGAGCTATAGGCCTCCAATCAATCGATACACTCTTTTTCTTAGAAAACAATAGCATAAATTTCAATTGAATAGAATAGTGATCTAGCTCCTTTATCAATTTGATACACCCAAAGAATTCATAGAACCATGTCAATAAGGTGATGAGGATGAGAAAATCCAACTATGTGAGTTCTACCTACACAATTATGTGCTACGTCACCCCTATAGGTGATCAACAAACCTATAAGTAGGATAGGTATAACTTGTAGCACTATGCTCTTGGATTCACCATGATGCATTGAGGGCTATTGAATTACAAAGTACAAAGAAGAAGAAATGAGTATCCATTTGTGGATTAGGGATGAAGTAATAAATCTAGAAGAGGTAATCAATATCCATGTGACTTTAACATTAAACATAGAGTCAATGCATATCTTGGAGGAGAAATAGAGGGGGTCAATTTCTACTATGAGGAAAAGATCAAAGATTCAAGAGAAAAAATACTCCATGCCTGCTAAAGTAGATTAAATGGACTTCCTAATAACCTCCAAAGAATATAGCTTCATTCTCTCCAAAATCGATAGGATGCTCTATCTAGGGTGCAATTGTGCAAGCAAACCTTGAGAAAGGTAAAGCTCAAATGGATTGGACTTGATTTCAATACTCCTCTTCTTTAACATCATACACCTATATGGGAATTGGTTGAGGAGAAGGAAAATAATAGTTGGAAGGAAGTGGACTAGAGAGAAGAATACCATGCAAGTGGTTCCCTCACAAAATTTATAGCATGGAATTTTAGACAAAACTAGATAAAACAATAGGATGAATGAATAGAGTAGGAAGAGTGAAAGGATACTTGTAGGGTGGAATGTTTCATTCCATAAGGATTTGAAAAACCTCCAAGTTGGTGGTTGATGATGATCCACCAAATGGTGGGATTTCAAGGCCCATCTTATAGTTGATGTGACCTATTTTGTACCTAAAAGAGTAAAGCCTACATTGAATTATAAACAATTATGATGAATTTGAAACATTTTTTGTTATGCATGTTGGTTTTATGAATGATTAATTCTTAGAGTTCATGTGATATGATATAGCTTAATCATGATTTTTTAGTGAATTTACACATTTTTTGGATTGTGGACTAATGATTGAAGCAAGTAGTTCAAATCCTAGCGGGTTGATCTTCATCAATAAATAGTCAGCTCCACATGAGACAAAAGGGGGATCATGCCCCATCTCAAATAACTAAGGGAGATAAGAATTAAATAATTAAAACCACTCAATTATCCAATATCCTCATTTGATTTTCTATTAGATGCATTTGAAGTGGTGGAAGGAGAAACATGCCCCTTGAAACAAGGATGCTTTATTCTAGGAATTAAGGAGACAATCATCCTTTAACCAAGCATTGATTGAATGGATAGTTAGATTTTTTTTATTAAAAGTAATCCTAAGATGGAATTGATGGAGAGTTTCTTCTTAGTGTAGAACTTCCATAGTGCATTTGAATTGTAGAAGACATTCTGTTGTTATGATTTGAATTTATGAATAGATAAAAAAAAAAATCTAGATTTGAGCATTCGGTGGTTTTATCAAGTGCTCCTATAATAACCTTGAGTAGGGACCACTCAAGGGAATGCAAGGAACCCCTTTTTCTATAGAATTCTCAATTCTACACTATTTTATAGTTTCACGTAGTCATATTATGCAATTTACTTCAATAGTATTTATTTTGTTTGTGTAATTTCCTTCTTCTCATTTCAATTATGTAATCTCACTTCTTTCTTGATGCATTTACAACTCTTTGGTTATGGTGTTTAGAATCTTTTTTTATATCATTTAAATATGAAATTACTCACTATTTAACAATGTTTACTGGTTAAATGATTGTATCTATACTCTCTACTTCATCACATAGGTGTTAGTCACCTCCGTTATCCATTGTTCTTGATTTGGGATTCAAGAATGCAAGTCACTAGCCTAAGTGGATGAATAAATAGAAGAAGAGGGACTAAGCTTGACCATCTTTTAATTTTGAATTGAATTTCGTAACTTTTGTTAACAACATTTTGTTCTATTACTAGCTTCATCATCATTTCATTACCTAGTTCCCTAGATAGTCTTGAAATATAGTACTTGAATAGGTTCCTATAGATAGCATGCGGTATATGATGAGGAGGAGGTTGTTGAACCTATGACACATTACTTCACTAACTATCAAACATTATATTCAGTTAGTGCTATAACAACCAACTAGTACCTCTATTGTCTCCCTTTCTTCTTATAGAATAGAGAGTGAAGGTTATAAACAAAGTGCTCAAGGGAGGAAGCAAATAGAGCATTCAATCAAGTATTAGATTCCATGTACTTCATTAATTCATAAGTTATATTGTAATCTTATAGTTACACATACAACACACAATACCTTATAAACAAAAAACGCTCCTAGATTGATAAATTAAAGTCAAGTTAAAGAAAGAGTTCAACACTCTTGTTACAATTCTCTAGCCCATCAAATATGTTGACTCTTAAATGCTACACATTACATAATTTGAGTGACTATATTATACCTTGATAAAATTATCATTTTTAATCTCCTATTTAATCTTTTCATTATTTATTTATGATATCATTTTGATATTTGATTTTTTTACATTTGATTATTATAAAAAGATGTAAATTTCTTAAAAAAAAAATAATATATATTCTTTATTTTATTATCCTTTAAATTGGGATTTCTAAATCTTAAATAATTTACACTCAAATATTAATGAAATAAAAATATTTTACTTTATCTAAATTTCACATTTAGTTATTTTTTTAAATATAGGTGTTGTTTAAATGTTTTACATTTTTTCCCTTTTTATCGAAATTTTGTGAAATAAATAAGCACGAAATTACAATTTTTTATTGTTTAAATTAGATTTTTGAATGTAGAAATAAATTCAACTTGCTGAAAAAACCAAAAACACTTGGATTATATAGAAATAACCACCCAAATCTATCGATCCAACAATTTTTTATTRAATTTCAAATAAAATTAAACAAAAAAATATAAAAAAAAATAAAATRTAAAACAGTTGACCTAAAACTTAAATGTATCCATGAAATTTAATCTAATATATCCATTATATTTCCAAATCTCRTTAATATTTCTTGACTTGARTTTTTAACTTTTATTAACTTGACTTTTACTCCCTTTGGATACTTGACCGTAATRCTTTCCACTAAGGAAATTACCTTTCCATCATTACATGGAATATTTTTATATTTATTTTTTATTGTGATATTATTTTCCTCCTTATAAACTCTTCCTATTTTCTTTGGTTTCATTATATGATTATATAGATAGATTAGACATGTATATAATTTTATCMAAGGATATTCTCAACCGTATCAGTACTCATTCGATTGCGGAATTATGGAAAAGCATTTGACCTTTGCATCACATCTTGTAAGATTTAAACACTATGTGCACAATAGCGGGTGAAATATTATGGTGGTTAGTTTGGCTGTCCCGACTAGGAGTGAAACATGCCATTCGATGGCAAAGGGAGGGAGAGGTTAGATCAAACATGGAAATGTTGCATTAATGGGGTGTGTCTTATAGATATGTGAGTTTAAAATGAATATATGCATTATAAATTAAAGGGGAGATTAGAATATTGGTATAGATTTATCTTAAATTCGAATTTATCAAGTATCGAAAGAGATCATATTTATTAAAGTGTAATTTTTTTTTATCATTTTATCTAAGATTTTATATGTTGTCATGTACATATGCATACAAATATATATGTATGTAATATGTAACAGTGCATGTAATTGTTTTTTTTAATTTTATTTTTATTATTGTTATTTTTTAATTAAACTGACTTTAGTTTTTCTTAATGTTTAATGTAACATTATCTAATCTAACATAACGCTAACATGACAACATATTCTCCATATTAAGTTGTTGAGCATCTTGCTATTCTTGCTGCAACAATTTCTTATTAAATAATGACATTTGGGAATTGGTTTCCCCGTCACTAAGAAAGAATGAAATAATGTAGTGAAATGAAAATGAGTCTATTAAAAAAAAATTACTTTGAATGTTATTGATGAGATGAGACATTAGGATCGTCTAATAGTGAACATTTTTTTCACAATTTCAATAGGAAATAAATTAACTACATGGATGCCTTTGTTGTTGTAAACAAGATGAATTTTGTTTGAGTGGTTCTTTTTCTTTGAGTGGTTCTTTCTCTTGCTACAAGTTTTAGTTGGGAGATACATTAGATGGATAAAAATAGTGAATTTTTATGTAGGGATCTTAATGGAGCAACAAACTGTGTTTGTGTATGATGGAATTCTTGTATTCAAATTAAAGAAGTCATTGTATGTTTTGAAATAGACACCTTAAGCATGGCATGGGAGGATCGATGAATTATTTATTCATTGTGATGTGTATGATGAAATTTTTGTATTCAAATTAAAGAAGTCATTGTATGTTTTGAAATAGGCACCTCAAGCATGGCATGGGAGGATCGATGAATTATTTCTTCATTGTAATTTTAGACATTGTGAGTCTGAACATCTTATTTATGTATACAATGTTAATAACAATATTCTRTTCACAGTATTATATGTTGATGAATTAATTAGTATTGGAAATATTTTGGAGTCTATTCTTGATTTAAAGGAAAAGTTCAAAGATATACTTGAGATCAATRGCTTAGATATGTGAATTTATTTCTTGGCATTTAAATTATTTAATTTAATAATGGTATCTTTTTCTCTTAACTAAAGTATGCATTAGATCTCTTGAATATATTTAGGATGGAATACTATAAGCCTTTTTCTATTCCATATAAGTTAGGAGTGAAATTCATTAAGAACTAAAATTCTTCAAAACTCGATGCTACTATATACACATAATTTATTGGTAGTATTCTTTACATAATTCATATTACACAGAATATTTACTAAATCGATGTTAGTGTGTTCTACATGTTCATGCATGATGTGAAGGTGATCCATTTACATGCCAAAAAGAGGATTATCTCATGTATGAAAGGTACAAACTAGTTTCCTTTAATTATTTTATAAGACATTAACTCCATTCAGGAGATGTACTAATTTAGACTAGGATGGTGATGGAGATGACCAAAGTTGAATTTTAAGTATGTGTTTTATCTTGAGTATGGTTTGATTATCAATTGATGAATTTCACTATAGGGTATAGGGTATAGTGAATAATAAATTATGAGTTTGAATGGAGTCACAACATTATGAGTAAGTTGTGAATTCCTTGCAAGCAATTCATTGCATTGTGATAATCAAAGTGAAATACAAGTGGTTCGTGACTTGGTTGCACATAATAAGATTTAACATGTTCATATTCATGTTTATTAATTTAGGAAACTACCATAAGATAATGTGGTATTTTTTGTTGATCACAGGACACAAGATGAAATTGTGTATATTTTTACAAAGGCATTAATGGAAGTGAATTTTTAAAATTTTGGTCTACTCTTGAGCTTTAGGAAGTTGTCATTACACTGGGTTGTTGTGATAATGATACCTCCTGATCCTCCAAGTTGTATTTAATGGGGTATGTTGCAATGTGTAAATATAACTTCAAGTATATCAATCAAATTACTTATTGAGTGGTCATGACTAGGCTGATTGGGATAGAATAGGTGTAGATCAATTGGTCAACCAACTAACTAGGTTCTAATTGGTGTAGAAAATGCGGTTTGACTAACCAACCAAGATAACCTTGAGTTATGAAGGTTGACTAGATCAACCCTAAGTTTTGGTAAATTAATTAGTTATTCAAGTATAAATATACAAGCTTATATGGGAAGTGAATATGTATAAATATGTAGAAAAGGTACTAAGAATGTGATATGATGAATATACATCATATGTTGTATTCTTCAGTTTTGCAATGGAATATTTAGACACCACCATCTCCATGCTTTGAACTTTTTCTTTATTTTTGCAATGCACTTTGTGGGCGTCTATGATGTGTCATATCTAATTATGCTTATTTGAAGTGACAACAACTAGGTGGTGATATTGTTAAAACATACACTTCAATGTGTTGGGAATACCAAAATGGGTAGTAGACGAATGGTATTAAAACTAATGAGTCTATATGTTCTTCCATCAATATTGGTGATAAATGGAGTTTGGTTTATACATATTTAAAATATAGGGTAGAGACACCCTACTTGGTATCTCCAATTTAATGATCTTAGGCAACTTCATATTTACTTAGCTTCTAAAAAATCCTACAATGACGTTGCCAAGGATTTAATATACAACTTGATCTGAATTCAAAACCTCTTGATATCACCTTTGTAATCTTCAAAGAGATTCAATTTCAGAAATCTCCATATTTTGATCAAAATTCGGGCTTATGAATTGATCAAATTTATGGATCGACTCATCCATTCGCCCATACAATTCTAACATGCTCTTAATCCCCAATGGATCAATTTTTATTTCTTCCTTATATTCACTCCACATGTTATGGCATGAGTCCTCAAAGGAACTATCCAAGGACTACTTCTCCTATTTTGTTATTTTGTTATCTCTACTAAAAGGAATTATGGATCACTTCTTTCTTTAATGAATCTAACCAAGGATTTATTCTTTATCCCGTCATCTAAATTTCCTCTATCTAGAATTTCCTTACCAGCTCTGGTAGGATGCTCAAATCCACTATACTTCTACAAGGCGATTCTCTTATCTCAACATCATGATTTTGAACATAAGTTGATCCCCATAAGTCGATCACATGTATGGATCGAATTTTCTATTTCGATTTCATGTCTCTATTGTGCCCTCTAATCCTTAAGAAGTCAAATTCAAGGTTTTAAGTGGCTCTCTCATTCGTTTACAGTATTGGAATGGTGGATAGGAGCTAAACTCAAATCGTGGCTCCTTTCTCCATACAAACTTGATCCCATGATCGACCATAGGCTATCCCCTAGGGTCACCTTTTTCAAATGATCAGAATTGGTTTAAAAACCACCAAGGAAAATGCAAGTTTACACGGATTTGACACGTATCTCATATAAAACCACCAGTTTTACTTTATCGCAAGGTAACCTTACCACTAAATATTGGTCGAATTTGAAACGTGAATATACCTACACCTCTCATCTTGTTCAAAACACAATCCGACGATCCTCAGTCAATGTTTTATTGATTGACAACTCTTGTATCTTCTCGTCACAGGTAACCGCAGTCCTCCATCCTAAGCCCAATAATCACAATATTAACCAAATGTGCAAAGATATATAGATATCACAAAATGAACAGGGTTTTTCACAGTCCGTTTAAAACCCGCAAAACTACCATCTCCTTTCAATATATTGGGACACACATTTAAACAATGAGAAGAATTTTTAAACAATTGATATCATACAAGATTCAAACAGAGCAAATTTTTTCCATTCTATGCACATACTACATAGATTTACATAAGGAGAGTTTATGCCCCTTTTGGCATAATCTCTTTTGAAATGGCCAACATCTCATGGTCTGATTTATCTTTAATGATCCCTGGTTTGATTTCCTCACTAGGTGGCCTCTACCTTTTTTCCCTGAGGCTTACAATCAATTATACAAAAGGATCCTGAGCTAGAATGAGTTTAGATCCAAAATACTCTCAACAGACAATCCCTGAGGATCCTCTTAGATCCACAAATCACTAAAATATCTCTAGGATCTCTATCATGTTATCATACATTTGAAAACATTTTAAAAATAAATCCTCACCTTCATTAACAAATCATATCCTATGTATTTCTTCTAGAAATCATAGAAATTTCAATAAAATAAACATTTAAACTAATTTAGGAAGACCACTCCCTTGAGAAAATGAAAACTCCTTAGGTCACATCAAAGTGATTAGATTTTGGAGGCAAGATGCTCCTGCATTAGACTTCCTAGGAACAAAAAATGTTCATGATCTCTTGATCATGACTCCCTACTATTGAATTCCTCTTGGATCCCAAAATTTATGCTATATTTGTCCTTTTGCTCCATTGTCCTACTGCTATTCTACTGTTGTCTACATCTTTCTTGGATCCCTAATCTAGTTCTTCCTCTTTTATCCTTCTTTGCTTATGAAAACTTGCACAGTCATCTGCAGTTTGTTTCTAATTGTCCTCTTCACTCCATCATGTCTCCTTTGTTACACATTATTTTGGTCACCCAAGTGATCAACTGGAGACATGTGCTTAACTCATTTCCATGTTCCTTGAAAATGTTAAAAGAGACTTTCTCCATGAGAAAAGTGGTTTTATTTTCCTCTCTAAAAAATGATGACAAGGAAGATCGTCACAACATGCTCTATGCATGGGGTGCAACGATGCTTGATCATCGCACTCTGCACCAAAGCTGGACTGCAATGTCGTCACGGACTTCCTGTGCATAGGGTGCGACGATGCTTAAGCAAGGGAAAAGTCAAAATTCATGAATGTTCTAGAAGGGAATTATCTAGAAGATGAAGTGGCCTCCGATCGGTTTGGATCTTACTCTCTTCTATGATTTAGTGGGATCATCCTAATCTCCTCATCCATCCCTCTTTCAACCTATATATAGAGGGATCTATTATGGAAAATGATAAGGTTTGCAAGGGCTTGCATATGCATGAAGAGTTCTCTAAGTCAGATTGTGGATCTTATTCATCAAAGGAATTGGAGAAAAGGTGTGTGTGTGTTGGAGCAAAGAGCCATCGAAATGGACCTCACAACATCAAGGCATGGGTTGTATTCTCCACTTTCTATTTAATATAATGTAACAATACATTTCTTCCCTATAAAGTTGTCTTGGATTTTATTGTATAACTCCTTGATCTTATACATAGAATTCATCGAAATATATATATCTTTGTTCTCTCTCTCTCTCTTTGTTGGTTTGTGATTCTTAAACAGGTTCAACATCCCACAAACTCAAATATGGATTAACAAGGATGACACTAGTGAGGATCAAGCGTCATTTAAAAGGTATGTCACTTGTACGCCTATAAACTAGTTTATATGACAATGAAGTCTAAGGTGAAGTTTGTATTCTGTCTTGTTTTGTTCTAACTTCATGTGGAAGTTAGGGAGATTAGTTTGTGTCTACACTTACCTATTTTTCCGATAACATCCTCTTAGAAACTTTCATCATCTACTTTCTCATCATCTCATCTCTATGTCCATCTTGTCCTTGTGCTAGTACTACTCTGCAATTTTTTGTTTCTCTCTTGATGAATTTTACTGTTGTTGGTGTACACTAGTTGTTGTATTTCCCCTTCATGAATTCCATTGTTGGTTGGAATATTGACCTACTCCTCCAAATGATTTTGAATTAAGCCTCCAAATATTTTGTAGTATTCATCACTTGTATCCTTATCCATCCATTCTTCTAGAAACCTCATCTCATCCTCCAAATTTATCAACTATGAATGTTGAGTTTGAGGTCTGATTTCATCCTTAAGAAATAGGTTAAATGTTAATTCCCTAATTATTTCATGTTCATCACTCCTTTATATGCCTACATCCTCTAATTTAATTTGAAAATTAAAATTTACATCTGCCTCCTCAGATGCTAAAAGAATTTCTTCATTACTGCTAGGCATATGTGAACATGTCTTTTCTCTGGTTGTACTTTCATATTTCCCTTACTCAAGTCCTTTCAACAACTTTCTAGCAACAATATCTCTTCTTCAAAATATGTTAGCACTATATCTAAGTGCTTTTCTTCATCCCTCCTTTGGCCATCTTCTTGACCCAACTCTTCATTTCTTTTTGCAACAACAAACTTCTACAATTTTCCTTCAACAATTTCTTTGAAAAAATATGTATGGGCTTCCTCTTGACTATGTTAATGAGACACTTTGGCCTTATCCTCCATTGGAATGGAATTTTGAACTTGTCTTGTTTCAATGTTTGGATACATTTATTTTTCTTCTTTCTTCTTCATGATAGCTTAAGATGATTTTCCATCACCTACAAATCCTACAACCATGCACAAAATATTAGTTTTAAAAATATTTAGTTGTTCAACCTATTTTAACTCCTCGGTTAGCACATTCACATGTTGATCGGAACTATCCACGTAGTTCATGAGACTTGTAGTAAGTCTCTTGTCTTCACCATCATCATGTCCTAGAATATCTCCTTTATTTGGTTCATAAAAGTGGAATTCTTCCTCTTTCAATGGCCTCTTTCTGAACTCAACTCATGTGAGTTCCTCCTCCATCCAAGAACTCAACATGTGCTCCAATCTCCTCAAGATTTTCCTCAACTTATTCTCAAACAATTTCATCACAAGCCACTTGAATTTCTCCTCTATACTCCATCCTTGCCTTTGTTTCTCTCTGATCTCTTCCTATAGAAGTTTTTTTATGTGATTTATTTTCATCTTCAACTCATCCATTTCTCTTTTATACTCCTTTGAACTCATTATCTTCCTTATGTAAACAACTTTGGCATCTTCTTTTCCTCTGTTATCTCTTCTCTCTGAACCCATGATATGACTATCAGTAGTCATCTTCACCAGTTCCTTTGTGAACTTTTCTTTTTCACTATGAGTTGTAGTCACCTAAATAACAATCTATTTCCATTTTCCCATTATCCAATACCTTACTAAGCCTCTCTTTAGCCTAGTTATACCTTAATAATTTTCGACCATAGACTAGACCCTAGGGTCACCTTTCACAAATGATCGGAAGTGGTTTTAAAACCTATCGAGGAAAGTGCTAGTTTACACGGCTTTGACATGTATCTCATATAAAACCACCGGTTTTACTTTATCGCAAAGTGACCTTACCGCTAAATATTGGTCAACTTTGAAATGCGAATATAGCTACACCATTGATCTCATTCAAAACACAATCAGACAATCCCGATTCAATATTTTATTGATTGACAACTCTTGTAGCTTCACGTCACTATTACATGCTTGCAACAACGATTATATCATCGATCCTTATGGTGATCAATGATCATTAAGAAATCTTCATGGTCATGTTTCCTCTCTGATCTTACTCTAACTCAAATATTGTATCAAGTTTTCTATTGATCCCACTGTTGTCATTCTAGAACCACATTCCTCCCTCCTAAGCTCGAAAATCATAATAATAACCAAATGTGCATATATATATATATATATATATATATATATGTTGA
>JASDQU010013869.1:20571-41381 GCA_032191745.1 Picea mariana | reverse complement strand
GGGCGCACTTCCCTTGTAATATCCCTAAGACGAACCCAATTGTAAATGTAAAATGAAAATGTGTGTAAGTTGGTGAGTTGTTTGATATCATTTTGTATGCACCTTTCATGGCATAGTGCGCAGTAAAATGATGAAGTGTGCACATTCCAAGATACCGCGTGCAACAACTTAAGTGCGCGTGGTTTTGAGTCTAGGGAGACTTTGTGTATATGATGTATTTTATAGGCTGGTGATCCAGTTATTATAAGTTGGGATGCTTATGTTTTGAATTGGCCTAGAGATCCTATAATTTAAAGGCCAATGCACCTATTTTTGTATGTCTCATCATTAATATAAAATACATCGTTGTCTACAGACTGACCATGATAAAAGAGTATGGGGGACTAAACTCCACTAGTTAGGGAAAGGAGGGGGGGATAAAAGTTAAGGAAAAAAGGGGCTAATATAGGGAGCTTATGTTGAAATGTAACAAGGTATGTCCTCATTCATGTTTTGTGTTTTGTCATGGGGGGGAAATAAAGTCATATTTCCTAGACTTTTTTTATTTGTAAAGTGACTTTTTAAATAAAGTGCTTTTATAAAGTGAATGTACTTTATAACTTAAAGTGATTTTAAGTTGTGGGACCCAAAAATATTTAATGAGCATTTATCACTTATTTTGTAATTAATGAGGAGCATTAAATATGAGCCCTCAGATTAGACTTATGATAGCCATTAGATTGAGTTGGTTATGTAAGTTAGGGTTTCTTGGGAAAAGATAAGAGTACATATACATGCTTAGGAATGTGAGAAGAACACACACAAAAGACAAAGGAGAGAGAGATTGGATTTCTGGAGAGTTTAAGAGCACAATTTTCAAAGTTAATTAGAGTGCATGGTTCCCAAGGCAGTGCAATCATAACAGTCTGTACAACAGAAAGAAAGACAGTYYGTACAGTGAGAAGACAGTTCGTATGGAAAGAGAAAGGCATGAATTCCAAGGAAGAAGTCCATACAGTCCATAATATACTTGTTGGCATGCTTCCCGAGGTAGATTTTGTGCATTTATTGCTACTGTTTTTATCTGTACAGTGACACGATTTCCTAGAAATCGGGCTGTTGTTTGGTTGGCACATGTGGGTAGTTGAAGCTTGCTAGCACAAATTTCTAGAAAGAAATCATATTGTTGAGATRAGTTCATTTGAATTTCTGATTTACAGTTGGAATTATTAAATTTATGGGTTGTAAGAAATTTCATATCTGCTCTTGAATAATAGAAATAATCTCTCTAGGGTTTTCCCCWTGATGGGGTTTTTTCCATGGTCATTGGACCAAAAATCACKTGTCTATTTATTTCCTTATCAAAGTATGGGTCAGTGATTTACTTGACTTAAGTGTTTTAGCTTTCAGTTGCTTTCAATTTTAAAGGCATTTATGAAAAGACTAAAATCTCAGGTTAGTCAAGTGTTTGACGAAATGTGTGACTAAGATATTTATGATTTTGTCATTAAAAATATTCATGGTATCAGAGCAAGGACTCTGTAAGAAGTGCATTGTGTAGAATTTGATTTTAGAGTTGGGAAAAGACAAAAGGGGAATAGTTGTTTGAATATAGATTCCATCACACTTGAAGACCAATTAGATGGCATTTCTACTTATTTGCAATGGAAGGTTAGAATGACAACTATTTTTAAAGAAAATAAACTGTGGGCTCTTGTCGCTACTATGATAGTTCCTCCCTCTAACGATCCTATTGCCTTGGATATACATGAATTCAAAGAGGCCAAATCCCAGAGACTCATTTTGGATGGAGTAAGGGATCCACTCATCCCATGCCTGGCTGAAAAGAAGACAGCCAAAGAAATGTGGGAGGCATTGAAAAACCTATACGAGGCTAAAAATGAAAACTGCAAGATGACACTCAAAGATAAACTGCATTCAATAAAGATGTCCATGGGTGAGAGTGTGGTTCCATATCTTACCCGGTTGGAACAAGTTAAGGATGAACTGGCAGTTGTGGGGGAAGTCATCTCATATTTAGAGCTTGTGAGGATAACCTTGAGAGGTTTTACAAAGGATTGGGAAGTCTTTGTGAAATGCATTGTGGGACATGAAAAACTTCTAGATTGGAGAATAATTTGGGATGATTTCACTCAGGAGGAGATCTGGGTGAATGGAGAGAAGGGAAGAGAGGGAACAACTGAAGAGAACTTTTCTCTTCTATCAAAGGGAAAGGTAAAAGGTAAGAAGGGTTCCAGGATTGACATCAACAAAGTTCGTTTCTTTGCATGTAATGAATATGGCCACTATGTAGCACAGTGTCCCAATAGGAAGGGGACAAAGGAGAAGGAGAAGGAGTAACAGGTAGCAGCCTCTGCAGAGGTAAATGACTTTAGTGAGAAGTTTGAGAAAGAGTATTCTCTTGTTTCCATTGTTTTTAGTGGCGACAACAACAACTTTGAGTTTGAAAAGACTTGTATGGTGGACAGTGGGTGATCTATATGGATATTGGTGGCCACCCACCTTTTCTAGATGGCTCAAAACACTTTTCTGACAATTTTGGCAATTTATTATTTTTAGCAGTTTTAACTTTCGAGGCCATTTTGAGGGCCTAAATGAAGGTTTTTCAGTATAGAGCTCCTCAATGATAAAACAAAGGTGTGATTAAGCCCCAAAATGAATCTTCTCTACGATACCTTTCCAACAGGCTATCACACACCTAAAACAGAGATCGTATGCAAAAGTTACGACCCCGGGAAGTTGATGTACTAACTTACCCAAACGGGGCCCACATGAATTTTGGCGCTTCATCTCCTAGGGTTAGGTTTTTGGATGTATAGGGTTTTTGTAATTCTTGATTATTGTAAAAAGGCCTTCAGAGCCTCATTGTAACCAACTTCTTGTGAATATGCACTGTTCTCATATCTCTTCTCAGAGATAAGTTGCCACCATTCCAACAAGCTTGTTTCCACTGCATTTTACAGTTTCAGCTTATTTTGTTATTGAATAGAAAACCAGTTTTACTGTATCTCTCTTATTTTGTCTTAAGCACCTGTTAATAATACATATTCATTTTGTTCTGCTCATAAAATCCAGATCAGTGGTATCAGAGAGGTCATCTCCTTGTCGTCTTAATGCATGTCCCCAACGAGGTCGGAGTACAAAGAGTTGGTTCTCAAGCTTGTTTCTCTTGAGGACAGAATATCTCACACGCCCAAGCGACCTCCCATGGCAGGAGAAAAGAAAGATGACCGGACAGGAGATCCTTTCAAACTGTTGATTGAGGAAGCCTTCACACAATAGAGGAACGAGATGATGGATAGTTTCGCGCAAATCCTTCAGCGACTACCAACAAGTGACACATCTTCTTCGAACGGAGGCACCGCCCCTTTCAAGGCACAAATAAACTTTGATATTCCTATATTTGAAGGTTAGATAGACGCAGATGTTGTAGACAAGTGGTTGAATCTACTAGAAGGGTGTTTTTCTGTTCATAAATTTTCGAATAGAGAAAAGATTACTTTTCTACTCCTCAAAGCCATTCCCCATGTCAAAGATTTGTGGGAAACTTTCTATGAGAAAAAGGAAATAGAGGAAAACTCATTATTTTCAGTCAAAACCACCTAGGAATCCTTCATGGATGCTATTAAGGAACAATACTACCCTTTCGGAGGTTATGATGACCTGTATACCAAATGGACTACACTGCGGCAAGAAAGAGACCAAGTAGTGCCAGATTTCACAAATATCTTCCATACCTTGTGCACCAAGTTGGGTATCAAAGATTCGAAGCGACATTTGGTGCTCAAGTATTGCAGTGAATTGCATAGATACATCAAGACTGAAATGGGATTTTTGGACATCTCATCCTTGGGCGCGACCTACCTATATGCCGTCAAAATCGAGCAGAAGCTCAAACAAAAGACACGACAATTTGGGCCTGAGAACCCCTCACAACAAAATCCAGGAAAGGGCAACCCCAACTCACTGAACAAAGGACAGATTAAATATGGATAGTATCAGGACAACCAGTACAATCGCAAGCAAAGAAAGACATCGGAAAGACAAAGAAAGATACCAAGAAGTGGTGCGACTTCCATAAGATCCCTTGGCATAACATTGTCAACTGCCGCTCAAAGCAGTCACTGGTGGGTGAAGTGAAAGCCTCTGAATCAGATGTGGATTCTGACTCCGAGACAGAACCAGAAAGGGAAAGACATATCATTTATGTAGAACCCAGTGCCACTGTTGCTACCACCAAGCTCCAGCCTGGTGAACCAGATGAGCTAGAAGAAGGAGAGCGCCTCTTCCATTCATAGATGTGGGTAAAAGGCACCCCACTGCACTTCATCATTGATAGTGGTAGCCAGAAGAACCTCATCTTAGCAGAGGTCGTCAAGTGTCTGGCCCTTCCAAAAACGTCACACCCACAACCCTACACCATTGGATGGCTCCACCAAGGAAGCGATCTTCATGTTAGCTAATAGTGTCGACTGTCATACGACATCAAGCCCTTCAAAGATGAGGTATTGTGTGATGTTTCTCCTCTCGAAGTTTGTGATGTTATTTTGGGCCAACCTTATTTATGGAAACGTCATGTTGTATAAGAGTCTAGGCCTCGTAGTGTCATTATTACTTTGAATAGGAAATTGTACAAGATACCCGAGGCAGTCCCACCTAGTGCTATTTCCTTGATCTCTGATAAGCAATGCAGGAAGGTCATCTCTTAGACGGGGAAGTTTTTATTCTTCATGATTCGCTCTCAGAATGAGTGAAAGATTGCAGCCACATACAGGGTCTCTGCAACTGACCTCTCCACACAGAAGAAGCAAGTAGATAAGGTCGTGGAAGAATACTCAGATATCTTCTCCTCACCTACAGGGGTACCTCTGCACTACTAGGTTAAGCACCCCATCGATCTGACCCCCGGTGCACCGCTTCCCAATGGTCCAGTCTATCGTCGCTCTTTGTTAGAGAATGAGGAGATGAAGAGACAGATCCAAGAACTGCTCCACAAGAGGCACATCCACCCCAGCGCATCACCTTGCGGCATCCCAATCGTGCTAGTACAGAAGAAAGATGGAACCTGGCGACTCTGTATTGATTATCGGGCTCTGAATAAAATCACTGTCAGAAACCGGTACCCGATTCCCTGAATCGATGACCTCCTTGATAAACTCATGGGGGCCAAATACTTTAGTAAGATTGATCTGAAGTCTGGATACCACCAGGTCTCGATAGAATAGACAGATGTATGGAATACCATCTTCAAGTCAAAGGAAAGACTTTTTGAATAGTTGGTCATGCCCTTTGGTTTGACAAATGATCCAGCCACTTTCATGAGGATGATGGACGATATCCTTCAACCATTCACCAATACTTTTCTAGTGGTGTATTTGGATGACATTCTAATTTATAGCAAGACTTGGGCAAAACACTTGCAACATATTCAACAGGTTCTACACACCCTGCGGCGGCACAAGCTATACACCAACCTGGAAAAATGCTCCTTTAGCATGGACAGGGTCCATTACCTGGGCTACATCATTGATCAGCATGGCATACATGTGGATCCAGCCAAGATCCAAGTCATCCATGACTAGCCAGCCCCAACAACACTCACTGAGCTTCGAAGCTTCTTGGCACTTGCTAATTTATACCGCAAGTTCATGTTGGGTTTCTCCCATATTGCATGGGCCCTCAGCCAAATAAACAGGGGTGGTGGTAAGGTGAAATTTGCATAGGGTCGGTCCCAACAACAAGCGTTTGATGATTTGAAGCAATGCTTGTGCTCAGCCCTAGTACTTTCACTACCAGACCTGCAACATCCCTTTGAGATTGAGACATATGCTTCAGACTATGTTGTGGGTGTCATTCTCACTCAGCACGGCCACCCCGTGGCCTATCATAGTGAGACACTGTTAGATATTGTTCGTAAGTACCCTACTTATGATAAAGAAATGTACTCCATTTTGAAAGCATGCCGCCAGTGGAGACATTACATTCTTGGGAAGGAGACAGTCATCCACACTGATCATAACCAACTGCAGTTCATGCAGACACAGGGAAAATTGCAAAATGACCGCCATCAAAAGTGGTCCACATACTTGCAACAATTCCACCTCAACATCAAGTATAAAACAAGACACACCAATCTTGTCGCTGATTTCCTTAGCAGACCGCCAGTCATGGCACTCACCATGGTGCTGGACTCTTGTGGTCATGAGACATCTGGATGGCCCCAACTCTATGAGATAGACCCTGACTTTGCCACCACTTACCAAATGTTGGGTGCAAATGCAGTTGTCTATAATTTCCATCTTCAGGATGGGTTGTTGTGTCGTCTCGGCCATATCTATGTTCCATCAAGTGAGCGAGCAAAGATGATCTGGGAATCCCACTACAGTTGGGTGGCAGGAAACTTCAGCATCAAAAAGACAGTGGTGATGCTACAAAAACATCTCTATTGGCCGAAACTTTGACAGGAGGTCAACAAGTATATCAGGTCCTACACTGCCTGTGTTATTACCAAACCGACCACTAAGAAACAAGGCATGTACACCCCTCTTCCTACTCTTGACAGGCCATGGGAATCCATCTCAATGGACTACATGTCAGGCTTCCCATCCACCAAGCGGGGAAATGACTGTGATTTTGTGGTTGTTGATTGCTTTTCTAAGATGGTGATTTTGGTTGCCTGTAAGAAGAGCATCACAGTAGAGGCCAGTGCTAAGCGCTTCTTTGAATGAGTCTAGGTACATTTTGGAAACCCACAAACAATTATCTCAGATTGGGATAGTCGATTTCTCAGCACATTCTAGTCGAGCCTCTGTTCACTGCTGGACACCAAGCTCACCAAATCCATGGCCTTTCACCCTCAAACAGATGGCCAAACTGAGGTTGTAAATCAAATGATTGTGCATATGCTTTGCATGTATAATTCAAAGCACCCTCGCACATGGGATGAGAACCTTCCCTTTGTCCAACATATCTACAACCGAGCCTTGCATAGCTCAACCGGCCACAACCCCTTTCAAGTGGGGTTGGGATTCCAACCATTGGGTCCCATAGATGTTGCACTTCCCCTTACGGTCACCTCGACTGACTCATCTACTACTCCAACTAAAGCTGACAAAGCCACCCGGTTCATTGAGMAGATCCAAGACATCCAAAAATAGGTTTAGGATATCCTACAGAAGTCCAATGACAAGTACAAACAACACCATGATCAACATCGGGTGTCGCATCAGTTTTAGGTGGGCGACAAAGTTTGGTTGCACTTGCAGAAAGAATGCCTTACAAGACCCCATCAAAAGCTTCTCCCACTCCTTTATGGACCATACACTATCACCAAGGCCGTGGGGGATAATTMTTTTGAGCTCAACATTCCTCCTTTCCTTGGCYTGCACCCACTATTCAATGTGGATCTCCTTCACCCTTATTTCCCACCATTATTGAACACCTCAGAATTAGTAGAACAGTTGAMACCAACAGAGCTCAACCCCAACTACATACAACARGAATCCAATGATCATATTGTGGAYAGATAGATCAAGGGAACTCGACAACAAAGGATCCAGCTTTATCAAGTCATCAAAGCAGGGCARCTMCTGCACCAAGGCAAGTGGCTCACCCAGGGCCAAATTCAGCAGAAATTTCCTCATCTAATGGGGGACCTCAACAAAATCGATACCATTTCTTCCTAAGGATGGAGGATTGATCAATATGGATATCGGTGGCCACCCACCTTTTCCAATTGTCTCAAAACAATTTTTTGACAATTTAGGCAATTTACTATTTTTAGCAGTTTTAACTTCTGGGGCCATTTTGAGGGCCTAAATGAAGGGTTTTCGGTATAAATATCCTCAACGATATCCAAAGTCATGATTGAGCCCCCAAAATGAATCTCCTCGATGATACCTTTCCAACGGGCTATCACACACCTAAAACAGAGATCGTATGCAAACATTACGACCCTGGGAAGTTGATGTACTAACTTACCCAAATGGGGTCCACATGACTTTTGGTGCTTCATCTCCTAGGGTTAGGTTTTTGGATGTATAGGGTTTTTGGCATTCTTTATTATTGTAAAAATTCCTTCAGATCCTCATTGTAACCAGCTTCTTGCGAATGCAAGCTACCTTCACATCTCTTCTCAGAGATAAGCCGCCACCATTCCAGCAAGCTTGTTTCTGCTGCATTTTACAGTTTCAGCTTATTTCGTTATTGAATAGAAAACCAGTTTTATTGCATCTTTTCTATTTTGTGTTAAGCACCTGTTAATAATATGTATTCATTTTTTTCTTCTCATAAAATCCAAATCAGTGGGGCCACTAGTCATATGACAAGAATTTTGGACTCATTTCTGTTCATATCTGAGATTGGTCCTGGTCATGTCGTGAATGGGACTCACCAGATCAGAGGAGCCGGTAGTGTCAGGTTTCTTTTGGACTTCGGAGAGACCCTAGAAGTTGAAGGGGTATTGTTTGTACCAGGACCGAGAGTTAAGCTCCTCTCAGTCTCAGCTATGGAGGATGTTGGATATGTAATCACTTTCGAACATGGTTATGTTCATATTCCTGCAATAGATGAGGTTCCCATCAAGACAGTTTCGATTGGAGAATGGAGAGGTAGAGTATACAAAGTGCTTGGCCAGAATTTGAGATGTCAGTCAGGTTGGATATCTGACTCAGAGGGAGAGCAAGAAGCTCAAAGGAATGAAGGTGCACCTGAATGCCAATCCCCAGTTCAGGGATCTAGTACTAGAAGAAAGATAAATGGGTATGAGTTAAGCCAGTCAGAAAATTCTTAGAGACGAGACAGGATTTCTCGAAGCATTAGTAGAAGACACAGTTCCACTAGACCAGTTTAGATGCAACATTCAGGTTCAGAGGGAGCAACCACTGCAGATAGCTTGGAGTCTGAGAATGGTCCTAGAAGTGGTAATGTCAGGAGGACCTCCCTCGTTAAGAGGGAGTGTTGAAATGTAACAAGGGATGTCCTCATTCATGTTTTGTGTTTTGTCATGGGGGGGACATAAATTCATATTTCCTAGACATGTTTTATTTGTAAAGAGACTTTTTAAATAAAGTGCTTTTATAAAGTGAATGTACTTTATAGCTTAAAGTGATTTTATGTTGTGGGACTCGAAATTATTTAATGAGCATTTATTACTTATTTTTTAATTAATGACGAGCATTAAATATGAGCCCTCGGATTAGACTTTTGATAGCTATTAGATTGAGTTGGTTATGTAAGTTAGGGTTTCTTGGGAAAAGAGAAGAGTACATATACATGCTTAGGAATGTGAGAAGAACACATAGAAAAGACAAAGGAGAGAGAGATCAGATTTCTGGAGAGTTTAAGAGCACAGTTTTCAAAGTTAATTAGAGTGCACAGTTCCCAAGGTAGTGCAATCATAACAATCCATACAACAGAAGGAAGGACAGTCCGTACAGTGAGAAGAAAGTTCGTACAATAAGAGGGAGGCATGATTTCCAAGGAAGAAGTTTGTAAAGTCCGTACTGTACTTGCTGGCATGCTTCCTGAGGAAGATTTTGTGCATTTATTATTGTTGTTTTTATCTGTATAGTGACACAATTTCCCAGAAATCGGGCTACTGTTTGGTTGGCATGTGTGGGAAGTTGAAGCTTGCTGGCACAAATTTCTAGAAAGAAATAAGATTGTTGAGATAAGTTCATTTGCATTTCTGATTTACAGTTGGAATTATTAAATTTCTAGGTTGTAAGAAATTTCAGATCTGCTCTTGAATAATAGAAATAATCTCTCTAGGGTTTTCCCCATGGTGGGGTTTTTGCCCTAGTCATTGGACCAAAAATCACTTGTCTATTTATTTCCTTATCAGAGTATGGGTCAGTGATTTACTTGACTTAAGTGTTTTAGCTTTCAGTTTTAAAGGCATTTATTAAAAGACTAAAATCTCAGGTTAGTCAAGTGTTTGACGAAATGTGTGAATGAGATATTTATGATTTTGTCATTACAAATCTTTAGCTTAAGCCACAAAAGAATATTATATTAATATTTATTAAGTATAAAGTATGGATAATTATTTTATCCTAAGTTCTGAGGATGGGGAAAAGTGGGCCAAACTAGCTCCCAACATGACAAGTGTCAAGTTGGGGACATGCATATATATATATATATATATATATATATATATATTGGACTTAGTTCATTTCCCATCATTCAGTCATCCATTCATCCATTCCATGAGCATTCACACACTCATTGAGCTATCCTCCATACCTTCATGTCACTGTACCTGAACCTGTATACATAGCCATACTTGTTTGTGTAGATGGTTAGCTTGAGAGCAAGACTGGAGAAGCGAGTTGCTAGGCCTGTGGGATATTGAAGAGGTGGGTTGTCAGGCTCGTGAAAAATTTCTCTCTGGGTGAGAGAATTGTTGGAAATTGATTTCCTGAAGGTGATAAGCTGCAACTAAAGAGCTCTGAGACTTTATGTTCAGCCTATTGTTGAAGCCATAAAAGGAAGTGGGGCAGCCGAAGGACTATTGAGCAGAGAAGGGGCACACTTCATGGGGTGAGACAGGCATGTGGGGAATGATGGACTGTAGGTTGTTAGTTTGAGTGGGAACCTGTAGTCTTTACTGTTGTCTATGAACCATTAGCCTTGTTATCAATCCCTTTACGCAGGTGGAGTTTAGTCCCATCTCAGGGGTGACAAACTGCTGAGAGTGATGATCATTTTGGTTTAAGGTTGGGAGGTTTGTGGAAGGTCCGCACATAGTTGGTGATATTCTTACCAAAATAAGTGTCAATTGTGTGATAAATTTACATGATGCAATATTATTTACGTGTTTAATTTTATGGGTTTATCCTATATGTGGTTATAACTGTCTTTATATTTATGGGTATTTCTTGTATATGCTGCATGTTTATGTTTAGGGTTATTTCAGTATGAATCCATGCATTTACATATTGTATTTTTCTATTTACGTTTTATATATAAAGTTCTGCAATAGTTCTTTGTGTATATGTTTTAATTGCATGTAGTTCAAAAAATTTATGTGGCATAGCTTAGTTGGATGCTGTGTATGTTACAATATGTTCTGCGAAGAGAATAAAAGTGTTCTCTCATGTAGCATGCCTCGACGTGGGTGGTCGGGGATGTTACAATATGGTATCAGAGCTTCAGTTTTCAACACTGAGCCTTGATGGGCCGAGCAAGTTGAGTTGAAGATAAATTTCACAGAGGATTTATTTCAAAGTGGTCATATTTTGAGTTGCAGAGTGTCCATGGTAAAAAGTAACAACAGTTGTGCGGAATTGGGAAAAAGCCCCAAATTCTGTTGTTAAATTCATGGGAAAATTGAGAAATTCATCCATGTGGTGAGATATTATTGATTTAATATTTGTTCTAGCAAATTCAAACCTGGAATTGGTCGAATTTGAAGTTATAGTGAAGCCATGACAGATGGAGCGAGATTAGTAATTAAAACTCTCAATTCGTGAATTGAGATTGGGAAAAATTTGTTCCAAAAATATCAAACCCACAACGATTTGTTGTTGGAGAGGTTGAATTGGTGTTATAGGGGTGAAATTGAAAAAATTTCATAGTTACATAATGCCTATGGTAAAAATTGGGAAACAATTAGGCAAAAGCCCCAATTTCTGCAGTGAAATTCATGAGGAATTGATGCGCATAAAAATGAATGTGCGCAGGTGGGCGCACTAAAAATGCATATTGCGTAGTAAAAATCCCGTGATATGTAAAAAAATGGCAATGCAAGAAAAAATATTGGCGTGTGGGCACAATGCTAAAATTTGGTGCTGCGCGGAAAAATGTTGGCGTGCTGGTGCACGCACTGAAATTTGGCGCCACACGGAAAAATTTTGGTGTGCGGGTGCATGAACTAAATTTTGGCAATGCATGGAAAAATTTTGGTTTGCGGGTGCATGCACTAAATTTTTGCACCGCATGGAAAAATATTGGCGTGTGGGTGTGCGCGCTAAAGTTTAGCACTGCGTGGAAAAATGTTGGCGCACGTGGTGTGCACAATTTTGGCAGAGCGCAGAGAAAATTTGTTGGTGCGCACACAATGTGGGTATATGTTGTAGCACAACAGTCTAATTAATGGTGCTCGTGAAGTATTGGTGCGCATTGGGAGCGTACTAAAATTTGGCATGGCGCAACACGTAGAGTGAAATGCGCACAAAATATCAGTGTGTGGTACAAAATAAATAAAAATTGCGCGCAACAAGTAATAGTGAAAGAACCAAAATTTTGTGTGGTGGATATTGGCACGACACAAAAGTAGTGCACGCTAGTTATTGGTGTGATAGAGAAGTGATACACAATGGTTATAGGTGCACGGAGCACAATTTATCTTGTGGTGTTTCTACGCATGCTAAATATGGGTGTACAGCTTGAAATTTGTGCATGCAAAGTCATTTTGAGGGCGAACAATAGCGGAGAACCAACGAATTTCTGTGACATTTTATACTGTTTGAACGTGTTGGCAGCCATTTTGCATTTTTATCTTTTCCTTATAAGCTTCCTACACAAGGGTTTTGAACCCTAAGTACTTGTCATAATTCTTGAAAACAAAACGACACTATTATCTTCCACTATTCGCATGCCTGCTTTTCATTTTCATTTCATGACTGCAAGCGTGAAAACCTTGAGTTGGAAGTCATGTCGATGGCATTAAAATCATCCTTCGATTGTTATGAGTACCCTTGTTCATGTGGTCATTTCACCTTTAATGGTCATACATGTATTAAAACACCAAACCTTTATTCACATTCTATTTTTGTTTGGCATGGTTTCAATTTATAAATTCATGATGCAATGATTTTTGGTGTCTTTGATAAATCCTTGGTGCAATGGTTTCATACAATGCATACCTTTTATGATCAAATCCTTGGTGCTATATTCCAAATGTTGTTTTGTTTTAAATCATACAAATGTTATTTTATGATCAAATAGTTGGATCGACTTGTCATGGTTTTCAATGGTTATTTGTTTGACATATCGTTTACATTGTTTTTGACATGCACCAATAGTGATTTGAATCACCAAAGCACTGTCGATTGTACATGTCGAAATGACTATTTTGCATGGTTTTATTTCACTCCACCACCCGCGAACGTATAAGCATTAATGTCTGCCTTGTATCTCGGGCCACCTCTATTTGTGTTGGGGAAACCTGTGAGCATTTGGTCCTGTGTCTACCTTGTCCAGCCCCTCACCATTTACCCCGACTGTGTGCTCTCTCCTATGGCCCCTGTAGTGCGTATAGAACCTAATGGCGTCCAAACGCTGCTTTTATTTGACAATTCTCATGAGGACTTGGAGCGTAATGACTGGTTAATGTTCATCCAAAAATTCAAGGGTTTCAACCTGGCGGTCGCTCAACAGTTTGCCCTCACATTCGATGGATGTAGGGCCAAGGTTGGAGACATTCAACTTGAATTGAATGAAGAATTCCTCAGTTCAACCACGGGTTTACCAGCTAAAGGGCAGATGTGGTTTAAGAATTCGAAAGTGGATGAAGTGCCATGGCCGCTTCTGTTTACATAGAGGAAAATTGTCAGTTGGGACAGAGGTATGCCAGTCATTGCCCTTAAGTCTCGATGGCATGATCTATTGGCCATTGTTAAGCAATTCATGAATTGCGAAGGTCGTTATGGTTTAGTTTTTATTTACCATCTCCGGTTGCTTATGAATTTCATGGATTTCCTTGTGAATATGCCTCACTACCTCCTACGCAGTCTGTATAAAATGTCTAAATGATTTAAGAGGGAAAAGGTTGATTCCAGCCTTTTCCATCATTGTTTGATCAAAATCGTTATTGTCCATCATTTGAGGCTGAATGGTGACTGTTGGAAAGATTTCCTATCAAGGAATGGCTTTGCCACTCCTGAATGTGTTCAAGTGGANGCTTATGAATTTCATGGATTTCCTTGTGAATATGCCTCACTACCTCCTACGCAGTCTGTATAAAATGTCTAAATGATTTAAGAGGGAAAAGGTTGATTCCAGCCTTTTCCATCATTGTTTGATCAAAATCGTTATTGTCCATCATTTGAGGCTGAATGGTGACTGTTGGAAAGCTTTCCTATCAAGGAATGGCTTTGCCACTCCTGAATGTGTTCAAGTGGACAAGACCGTGGTCACTGAAACCCTTGTTAGGCCTGTCGTGCCACCTCCTACCCTACTACCCGCTGTCAAACCCTCGACCTACCCCAACGCTGACCTACTCGACGCTATGCCTAATTCATGTTCGAAGGACAATGTTAAGAAGCCTGCAAGAAAAAAGGGGAAGGGTAATACAGATGTCAACAACAGGGGAAAGAAAGCTGCATGATGGTTATCTAGGTGTGCTGGGAACAAGCCCAAACAAAACACAGACCAGAAGCCCATTGTTTTGAGCGAAGATTCGGACTCTGAGATTGAACGTTTTTTGACCGAGGAATACCCTTACTCTCATGGCCTTTGTTCTGTTGAACCCTATGACTACGTGTCTAACCTTCCATCGTTCCTTAAGGATGACCCTAACTTCACCGGAATTAATCTTGACAGTGGAACCCCTAGTAATTTAAAAGAACCCTCACCTGTAGTGACTCAACCCAATCAACCACAGTGCACTCAGTGCAACTCTTGGCTGGAATGATACTACACAGATGTCCCTCTGTTGCAATCCAAAATTAAGTCCTTAGAGGATTGGGTGACTGTGTTGTCTAAGGAAAATGCTAGGTTGCAAGCTTACGATAAGAAGCAAAAGACCACGAGTTCTATCGTGTTCAAAAATGTTGAGGCAACTACTTCTTTTGTTAACTCAAAATTGGCCTGACCGAATTGTATCTCTACAGCCAAGGTATTTTATTTCAATAATGTTTTAGAACGATTTTGTTTACTTCGAATTACCAAGAATGATTTCGTTTTGAATTGTGTTTGCATTGAATCAGTACAAAAGATTTGTTTGCTAAAATTGAATATACCTCTGTTTTGATTGAATCGATTTAATATGATTTTGTTGTTCTTGAATTAGTATAAACAATTGAATTGGCTCTGAGTTAGTTTGATATAGTTCTGTTTTGTTTGATTCAAAAATGATTCTGTTTGTTTTGAATTAGCATAGTCGATTGTGTTGGCGTTGATTTGATTGCTAAATCGAATACAGTTCTGTTTGGATTAAAACGATTTTGTTATCCTTTAATTAGCATAAACAATTGTATTCATTTTGAATTAGTAACAAAATAATTGTTTGATAGATCGCACATATTCCTGTTACCATTCGATTAATTCAATACGATTTCATTTGTTTCGAATTGGCATGAAAGATTTGGTTTGTTTTACCAAGAATGATTTGCTTGTTTTGAATTGGTAATAAAGGCTCTGTTTAATTGACCGCATATAGTTTTGTTATCATTTGGATTCATTTTAAATGATTTTGTTTATAAATATGACCAGCTACAGAATCATGAGATTCTGTAGCTAGTCATAAAATTTGGATTTTTGTTGATTTTACAATTAAAACGTTATCTAAAATTGTTTACTCTTGCCCATCTACAGGTACACATAAATTTCATTGGGAATTGGATCTGTTGTGGCAGTTTAGAACATGCTTTTGTTACATAGTTTTGGTTTAAGTTGTTAGTCTTAGGCAGAAATAGAAATCTGGGAGATTGTTCCCATATTTTTTGTGAACAGTTTTGATACTTTCCACAGGGATGTTTTACCCTGTGGCCTTTATATACTTATTATTTTTTGTAAACAACCCATCACTATTGGGAGAACAAAGACTATGGACTTATGATGATACAGACTCAAATAGAAGTGGATCTGTTGTACGACTTTAGCTTCAATTTATCTTACTTTTGTTCAAGTTTTTGTGCATTTTAATTTGTAATCAAATTATTGACTACTTTAGATATCAAGATTTGTTATAGGTTGATGCGTTATGATTTAAATTCTATCCATATTTGATGTATCTCATTTTACGTGCAACAATTATCTTGTTTCAATTTAATGAGCAAAAGGTTTATCTTCGTTGTTAAGTGAACAGTTATGTACAGATCTTCGCACTGGGATTCATCTAAATGTGATGATCTGTAAACTATAAGATTGTTGTTATTTTATGTCTTGTTTGTTCTCTCATTCGTATTCAAAGAGAATTGTTGCTTCCTATTTACAAGAAGCTTGTGGAAAAATCTGGTACGGATTTCTCCCATCAAACAGCTAAATCGAGTGATGTGAGCAGGACAAACCAGAAGCGTTACTTCAACTCAGTTTGTTATTTGCAATTTCATAGTTAAATAAATTCAATAATTCTTAGTAGTTTAGATAGATATATAGTATAGATTGTTATCTTAATTTCTTAGCTTAGTTAGCTTTCATTTCACTTCTTTCACAGAAAAGTTATAAAAATAAAAAATAATAGCTTCGCTGTCATAAGACAATTTACAAATGATTTTTGCAAATTTAGATCAAAATTTGTATTCTGTAAATACTGTACATATATAATTGAGATTTAATTCTGTTGATAGCTGAACATTTAAATAAGTAGAATGATTGTTTTGTAATATTAGTTAGTGAACTGTATATATATTTTAGAATTGTATATAGTTTGTTGTAGTTAGTTTTTTCACTTAGATTAGTTTCTTTAATTTAGTTTTTATTTCACTTTCCTAGGACTTAGATCGGCCAACAGAGCTGCTAAACCCATCGGAGTGGATCATTCCAAACAGCTTGGGTTATTTAGACAACCCCGAACCAGATCCACCCCTCCAGTTGACGAGCGGTCAATTTCGCCCGTCAACAGAACGTCATCTTTTTGCAGTGCGTTTTTTAGGCCCTTAAGAGCATTTTTAGCAACTCAAAAACCATGAGAAAAAAATGTACTAAGGTACCCACTCTCTCTGCATCTCAAATAAAAGATCTCGGAGAAATATTTCTAATGGTGTAAACATTCGTCAAATAGAGATTTTATGAGAAAGTTACAACACAAACAGTGGAGGGTAAATTTTAAGACCCTACTAACTTTAAAGAGCCATAAATTTATTTTCCAGAATCCGATTGAGGCATAGGAGAAGTAAATGGAAATCTATTAAACCATAGAATATAGTCCTAGAGATGAATTAAATTTATGGGCATGTTAAAAATGTTTAATATGGAAAAGAAGGTACCTATAACATTTTAGACCAAAAACATGAATTGGCTTGGAACTTCAGCAAGCTATAACTAGTAGCCTAGAACCCAGAAAAGGGTGAAACTTGGAGAGAGTGTCCATAATATGTCTATGAAGAAACCCTTGAGCTCTTACGAAAGCTCCAATGGAGTAGGTGCAAAAATGTATAATTACAGGGCAGAGTTGCACCAAGTTGAAGTGTGAACAGAAAAATTAATGGGTATTTTTCAAATAACCATAGCTTTCTGCTCAAGACTCAGAATTGAGCATGGGAGTAGGTGTTGGAAAGGTCTCAAACAACCAAATATAAATATTCACCTAGAAATTTGATCTGGGCATTCAACGTTTCAGGAAATGACAAGAAATAATTATGATATATTATTGAACCAGAATGATTCATATTTTCATGAAATTGTTGAAATAGTTAGCCTGACAAAGTTTTGTTGGCTGCACATTTTGCAGAGTTAACAAAAAGTAGTTCAGACTAGGATAAGCATAGATTATAGAGTAATGGAATATGCACAGGCCACTTACAACCATTAATATGTGATCAGAGGGATGGATTTCCATTTGGTCATTGAAGGAACAAACTCCAATGGACATGGAGAAGGAAGGGATGAAAACATGAATATGGTAGAGACCATTAAAAAGTTGTAGAAGGATGTCCAAGGACATAAAGCTGATAATGAAAGGTTTATGAGAGCCACAGAGAAACAGGATGACCTGAACATGAAATTAATGCAGAGCTTGAACAGAATAGAAAATAAATTGGATAAGGAGAGTGGCTCAATCAAATCAGGAAGTCACGGGTCTCCTGATGAGAAAAGAAGAACAAAAATTGTTAGTAGACATCACCCTCACTCCCCGAGGCATTCCAATAATAGGGAACACAACAAATCAAGTCTATCCCCTATCAGGAAGCATAAGAGGTTTGGGTTGGATGAGCTACGAGGAGAAATGAACAAAATCAAACCTCCTATATTTGATGGGGAGCACAAGAAGGATGAAGATGCAGAGACATGGATGTTGGGCATGAGAAAGTATTTTCAATTGCATAATTATTCATCTCATGTAGAAGGAATAATTTCCATCTATCAACTCAAGGGAAAGGCATCCATGTGGTGGGATCATCTTGTGCAAGTGAAACACATTAAAGAGAAAAATGTTACATGGAGGGAATTCAAGAAGTATTTTGAGAAGAAATACTTGACTAAGAGATACCATGACAAGAAGATGAAAGAGTTCTTTGAACTCAAGCTTGGGAGTATGGCCATAGATGAATGTGAAAGAAGGTTTTTAGAAATGATGAAGTATGTTTCTTTCATCAAGGATGAGATAATTAAAATTCAGAGGTATTTGAGTGGATTTCCATCATTTATCAGTGAAAAAATACAGTATGATGATCCCAAGACATTGGAGGAGACCATAAGGCGAGATAAATGCCTATATGATCAACAAAAATCAAGACCAACTTTCCAAAAATATTGGGTAGACAAAAATAAATTCAAGATGGAACATAGGAAGAAGGGATCTAAGCCACCATTCTTCAAAAATAATCATCAGGGAAAGCCAACTTCTAGAGAACCCAAAACAATTGAGACATAGGGTCAAAGGAAAAGGAAACCACCTATTCAATGTTAGGGTTGTAAAGGAGATCATATGTTCAGAGATTGTCCTCATAGAGGTGAAAAAGTGAGGACTAATCACAATGTACAACAAGCTAAAATAGAGGAGGACATGGGAAAAAATGTACCAAGGATCTATGCAGCCCTGGACAACAAAAAAACAGAGTATCAGTCACATATATTGAAGTGGAAGGTATGATCAACAACCAAACCATTGCTATTTTAATTGATTCAGGAGCTAGTCATATTTATATAGATCCTAAGATGGTGGACATTTTGCATTTTCCAAGAATTAAACATGGAAAACCTTGGTTGGTGTAGTTGGCTACCGGAGCCAAAAGAAAATTTAATGAGATGGTTAAGTCATGTCTTATGAACATGAATGGAATGAACATAAGGGAAAATTTGAACATCTTTCCTTTAGGTTCCTATGACTGTCTAATTGGGATGGATTGGTTGGACCAGCATCATGCTATCTTAGATTGTCATAACAAGGCATTTAATTGCTTAGATGAGGAAGGGGACCTAAGGAAAATGCAGAGAATTCCCAGGGTAGTAACCATTAGAGAAATTTCAGCATTGCAGCTGAAGAAATGTTACAGAAAAGGGTGTCAAATATTTGTAGCTCATATGGAAGAGACACCTAAATATAAGGTTCCAAACTTGAAAGATTATGCAGTCCTAGAATATTTCGAGGATGTGTTCAATAAGGTACCAGGACTACCCCCAAAGAGAGATATTGGTTTATCTATAAATTTAATGCCTGGATCAGCTCCAGTGTCAAAGCATCCTTACAGAATGAGTACACCAGAGTTGAAGGAGTTACAAATGTCACTTGAAGAAATTTTGAAGAAGGGGTATATACACCCAAGTGTGTCACCTTGGGGTGCCCCAATCTTGTTCGTGAAGAATAAATATGGGACATTAATATTGTGCATTGATTTCAGATAGTTGAATAAAGTGATTGTAAAGAAAAAGTATCCTCTGCCAAGGATTGATGATCTCTTTGATCAATTGAAGGATGAAAAGACATTTTCAAAGATAGATCTCAGGTCAGGATACCATCAGGTAATGATTAAAAAGGAATATATCAACAATATTGCTTTCAGGACAAGGCATGGTCATTATGAGTTCATAGTGGTTCCATTTGAGTTGTCAAATGCACCAGTTGTTTTCATGTGCTTAATGAATGGTGTTTTTCGAGAATATTTAGACAAGTTTGTCATTGTCTTTTTGGATGACATCCTTGTATATTCTAAGTCAGAAGAAGAGAATGAGCATCATTTGAGGATGGATTTGCAAGTATTAAGGGAGCATTAGTTGTATGCCAAATTGAGAAAGTGCTCATTTTATCAGAAGCAAATTCATTATTTTGGACATATCATTTCAAAGGATGGGATAACAGTGGATCCTGTGAAGATAGAAGCCATTAGAGAATGGTCAATGCCAAATAATGTGAAAGAGGTAATTTAATTCATGGGATTTCCAGGCTAATATATGATATTTATTGAAGGATTCTCAAATATTGCACACCCAATCACTTCCTTGCAAAAGAAGGGTGTGAAGTTTCAGTGGACATTGGATTGTGAAAAGAGTTTCCAACACTTGAAAAATTTATTAAAAAGTGCTCCAATACTAAGGGCTGCAGACCCAAATGAAAACTTCATTGTATGCACATATGCATGTAAAGAAGGACTTGGTGGAGTCCTCAATCAAAATGGGTTTGTTATATGTTATGAATCAAGGAAGTTGAAGGAGCATGAAAGACACTATGCCACTCATGATTTGGAGTTGGAAACCATAGTGCATGCCTTGAGGAAATGGAGATACTACATCATGGGGAAAAGGTTTGAGCTAAGGATAGACCATAATGGTATGAAATATTTATTTGATCAACCAACTCTAAATGCTAGGCAAAACAGATGGTTAGAATTTCTAAGTGAATATGACTTTGATATAAAGCATATTAGGGGAAAAGAGAACAAAGTGGATGTTGCACTCAGTAGAAGAGTGTATGAATTTCATGCTAC
>JASDQU010013869.1:1982-20521 GCA_032191745.1 Picea mariana | reverse complement strand
CCATAATGGTATGAAATATTTATTTGATCAACCAACTCTAAATGCTAGGAAAAACAGATGGTTAGAATTTCTAAGTGAATATGACTTTGATATAAAGCATATTAGGGGAAAAGAGAACAAAGTGGATGCTGCACTCAGTAGAAGAGTGTATGAATTTCATGCTACAACCATTAGCATGTACCAATCAAATTTGAAACACAAAATTCTAGAGGCTGCAAAATTAGATTTGCAATACAAGGAATTAGTGGAAAAATTACAGCAAGGTAATTTGCAGCAGAAAATTGAAGAATATAAGCTAGATAATGATGAAATTCTCATGTACAGGGGACGAATTTATGTACCGAATTATCATGTATTAAAAAATATGATATTGAGAGAAATCCATAATGTACCTTATGTTGGGAACCCAGGTTATCAAAAAACTATTGCAGTTGTCAAGAGCCAATATTATTGGCCATGCATGAATAAAGAAGTTGTTGATTTTATTGCCAAATGTTTGGAATGTGAAAAGGTAAAGGTTGAGCATAGACACCCAGATGGTTTGCTACAGCCATTACCCATTCTTGAGAGGAAATGGGAAGTTGTAACAATGGATTTCATCACCAAACTGCCTAGAACAAACAAGCAACATGATTCTATCATGGTAGTGGTGGATAAACTTACTAAAGCTTCCCATTTTATTCCAGTTAAGCTCACTCACAAGGAAACCAACATTGTTGATGTTTATATGAGAGAAATTGCTCGATTATAGGCATACCCAAGACAATTGTGTCTGACAGAGATCCAAAATTTACCTCAAAATTTTGGAAAGGATTATTTAATGGATTTGGAACAAATTTGAATTTTATCACAACTTATCATCCAGAATCAGATGGACAAACAAAGAGGGTGAATCAAGTGATTAAGGATATATTGAGTATGTATGTGATGGATAAACCATCAAAATGGGAAGACTACCTACACTTGGTAGAGTTTTCTTATAACAATGGGTACCAAACATCTCTAAAGATGATCCCATTTGAGGCACTTTATGGTAGAAAGAGAAACACATCAGTAAGATGGGATAACCCAGTAGATAGAGCAATGGTTGGGCCAGATTTACTCAGGGAAATGGAGGAGAAAATGTTGAAAATAAAACAAAATTTAAAGGTTGCCCAAGATAGGTAGAAAATCTATGATGATAAGGGCAGAACTCACAGGGAATTTAAAGTGGGAGACCATGTATTATTTAAAGTGAAGGCCAACAGAAGTTCCCTAAAGTTGGAAAATTGTTCAAAGTTGGCAGCTTGCTATTGTGGGTCATTTGAAATCGTAGAAAGGATTGGTCCAATAGCTTATATGATTGCATTGCCTTCATATATGTCTATTCATAATGTATTCCATGTATCATTTCTCAAGAAATATATACTTGATATTAATCATGTTATTGATTGGAATGTGATTCAAGTGGAGGAAGAAGGTGCTTTCCAAGTGCATCCGGTAGGCATTCTAGACCGGGAAATCAAACAACTCCGGAATCGAGACATAGGACTTGTAAAGTTCTAATGGACCTGGTACGGTCCTAAGGACACTACTTAGGAGTTTGAGGATGCAATGTGGGAAGAATACCCACATCGTTTTGAGGATGTTTGAAATTTGTGTGGTATATGTGTACATAATGCACTGAGGACAGTGCATAAATAAGGGGAGGGGATTGTAATATCCCTAGGTTGAACCCAATTGTAAGTGCAAAATGAAAATGTACGTAAGATGGTGAGCTATTTGAAATCATTTTGTATGCACCTTTCATGGCATAGTGTGCGCATGTACTGCACAGTAAAATGATGAAGTGTGCACATTCCAGGATATCGCGCGAAGCAACGTAAGTGCACGTGATTTTGAGTCTAGGTAGATTTTGTGTATATGATGTGTTTTATAGGCTGGTGAGCCAATTATTATAAGCTGGGATGCTTATGTTTTGAATTGGGCTAGAGAACCTAGATGTTAAAGGCCAGTGTGCCTATTTTTGTATATGTCCAATCATTAATATAAAACACATTGTTGCGCACAGACCGACCACAATGAAATAATATGGAAGACTAAAATCCACTAATTAGGGAAAGGAGGGGGAATAAAAGTTAAGGAAAAGGGGCTAAGCTAGGGAGCTTAATCCAAAAAGAAATATTATATTAATATTTCTTAAGTATAAAGTACGGATAATTATTTTATCCTAAGTTCTAAGGATGGGGACAAGTGGGCTAAACTAGCTCCCAACATGACAAGTGTCAAGTTGGGGACATGCATATATATAGTTTGGATTTAGTTAATTTCCCATCATTCTTTCTATCGTTCAGTCATCCATTCATCCATTCCATGAGCATTCACACACTCATTGATCTATCCTCCATACCTTCATGTCACTATACCTGAACCTGTATCCACAACCATAGTTGTTTGTGTAGATGGTTAGCCTGAGAGTTGGACTGAAGAAGCAGGTTGTCAGGCCCGTGGGATATTGAAGAGGCAGGTTGTCAGGCCCATGAGAAATTTCTCTCTGGATGAGAGAATTGTTGGGAATTGATTTCCTGAAGGTGCTAAGCTGCATCTACAGGGCTCTGAGACCTCCTGTCCGACCTGTTGCTGAAGTACGGAAAGGAAGTGGGGCAGCTGAAGGACTGTTGATTAGAGAAGGGGAACACTTACTGGGGTGGGACAAGCATGTGTGGATTGAGGGATTGTAGGTTGTTAGTTTGAGTGTGCACCTGTGACAAAGTCTTTCCTTTTTTCTATGAACCATTAGCTTGGTTAGGAATCCATTTACCCAGGTGGAGTTTAGTCCCAGATCGGGGGTGACCCACTACTAAGAGTGATCAACAGTGTGGTCTAAGTCTGGGAGGTTCATGGAAGGTCTTCATGCAGTTGGTGATATTCTTACAAAGATAAGTGTCAATTGTGTGATAAATTTACATGTTGCATTATTATTTACGTGTTTAATTGTATGGGTCTATTCTATATGTGGTTATAATTGTCTTTATATTTATGGGTATTTTCTGTATATGTTACATGTTTATGTTTACGGTTATTTCAGTATGAATCCGTGCATTTACATAATGTATTTTTTTGTCTACATTTTATATACAAAGTTCCACAAGAGTTCTGTGTGTATATGTTTTCATTACATGCAATTCAAAAAATTTATGTGGCATATCTCAGTTGGATGTTGGGTATGCTACAGTATGTTTCAGAGAAAGAATAAAAGTGTTCTATCAGGTAGCATGCCTCAGTGTGTGTGGCCGGGTATGTTACATCCCTAGATGGTTTTTGGTCATAAATTTCTCTTCACTAAAAATCCCTAATTTCGTTGTACGACAATGATGGCATTTTTAGATACCTAGTGAAAGGTGGTCTATTCAAAAATCTCTGATACCATGTTAAGATTAATTTTTTTATTAGGTTATATTCAATTTACTAGAGCATTCAATGCATTTCCAAAGAAAAAACATAAAGAGGATCACTGGAAGAAAAAAAATCACAAGGTACATAACATTTTATCCTGGGAAACCCTCACGGGGGCGAAAACCCAACAAAAATTTCCTAAATAATAGATTGCCAATACAATGCTAAGACTAGGACCAAATCACCAAGAATATAATAGGACTAAGCATGTGCCTCTCTTTACCTTCCTCCTGCAATTGCAACTTCCTTCAAAATATGTGCACTAGAAGTGTGAGCGAGTGAATGAATAAGTGAGGCTCCATCCTCACTTATAAATACTAGTTGAGGAGGCACTAGGGTTATGTATCTTCAATTAGTAGGGTTGACTTCTTCCAAGAGTGGTTAAAACCAATTTATAAACCCTAGGGGATGAATTTACAAATACCACCATATAAATATGGTTTGACCAATCCACAAAAGGGGACTTAGTCTTATACAAGACCCGACATGATCAATCCACAAAAGGGGATTTGATACATAAGATAATAACTTAAATATAATTGGAATATTCTTCGAAGTTACAATATTTCAACATGTACCATGCCTTTGCATTAGGTTTCTTTCAATAACATACTAGCTATGAAATTATTCAAAAGAAAACCCCTCTTAAAGAGAATACCATCTCTTTCAATCCTCTGAATCAAATAAGTATTCTAATAGCTACAATATTTTGTTGTTAACTTGCACTATTATTTAACATTCTAAGAACATTCTTCCTACGATTATCTTCTCAATGCAAATTTATTCTACTTTCTCCCAAAGTGAATATCCTTTCAGTATCCTTAAAGAACTTCAATGTTTTTTCCCTTAATTCCTTTTAGAGCTTAATCCTGAATTGTTCAAGTTCTTGTTGATTTCTCTGCACTATTGTTATTGTAACAATACCTACAACTCCAATTACAAATATCATTTAACCTAGACTGAATTGCACATTCCACAAACCATAACTATTTAAGAGAAAACAAGTTCATCCCAAAGAGTATACTTTCTCTAATAACACCTGATAGAGACACCCTACCTGGTATCTCCAATTTAAGAATCTTAGGAAGATTAAGATTTACTTAGCTGATAAAAAATTCTACAATGAGGTTCCCAAGGATCTAATATGCAACTTGATCTGAATTCAAAATCTCTTGATATCACGTTGGTAATATTCAAAGAGATTAAATTTCTGCAATCTATAGATTTTGATGAAAATTTGGGCTTATGAATTGATCAAATTAATGGATCGATTCATCCATTCTCCCATACACTTATATCATGCTCTTTGTTCCCCAATGGATCAATTTTTTATCTCTTCCTTACATTCACTCCACAAGATCCAGCATGAATCCTCAAAGTGACTATCCAAGGATCACTTTTCCTATTTTGTTATCTCTACTCAAAGTCACTATGGTTCACTTCTTTCTTTAATAAAGCTAACCAAGGATTTCTTATTTATCTTGTCATCTAAGTTTATTCTATCTAGAATTTCCCTACCAATTTTGGTAGGATGCTAAAATCCACTATACTTCTACAACATGATTCTCTTATCTCAACATCATCATTTTGAAGACAATTTGATCCCCATAAGTCAATCACAGGTATGGATCGACTTTTCTATTTCAATTACATACCTCTATTGTTCCCTGTGATATTTATAAATTCCAATCTGAGATTTTAAGTGGCTCTCTGGTTCATTTAGAGTATTGGAATGGTGGATAGGAGATAAATTCAAATCGTGGCTCCTTTCTTCATACAAACTTTATTCTGTGACCGATGAGTTTCGACCACAGGCTAGCCCCTTGGGTCACCTTTCACAAATGGTCGGAAGTGGTTTTAAAACCCACTGAGGAAAATGTGATTTTACACGGCTTTGACATGTATCTCATATAAAACCACTGGTTTTACTTTATAGCAAAGTGATCTTACCACTAAATATCGATCGAATTTGAAATGTGAATATACCTACACCATTGATCTCGTTCAAAACACAATCAGATGATCCCAAGTCAATATTTTATTTATTGACAAATCCTATAGATTGTCATCACTATTACACGTCTCCAACAACAATTAGATCATCTATCTTGATGGTGATCGATGATCATTAAGCAATGTTCATGGTCCTGTTCCCTCTATAATCTTACTCTAACTCAAATATCGTATCAATTTTTCTATTGATCCCATTGTTGTTATTCTCAAACCATAGTCCTCCCTCCTGAGTCCGACAATCACAATATTAACCAAATGTGCAGATATATATATATATATATATCACAAAACAAACAACATCTTTCATAATCCATTTGAAACCTGCAAAACTACCATCTCTTTTCAATATACTGGGACACACATTTAAGCAATGAGTAAGAGTTTTAAACAATCGATCTCATACAAGATTCAAACAGAGTAATTCTTTTTCCATTCAATGCACACATTGTACATAGATTTACATAAGGTGATTTGATACCGCTTTTGGCATAATATATTCTCAAATGGCCAACCTTTCATAGCCTAATTTCTCTCTAATGACCCTGGCCTAATTTCCTCATTGGGTGTCCTCTACCTTTTTTCCCTAAGGATTAAAATCAATTATACAAAAGGATTCTGAACTAGAATCAGTTCAGATCCAAAATACTCTCAATGGACAATCCCTAAGGATCCTCTTACATCCAAAAATCACTCAAAGATATATAGTATCTCTCTCATGTTCTCATACATTCGAGAACATTTACAAATGCAATCCTCACTTTCATTAAAAAATCCTATCGTATGTATTTCTTCTAGAAATCATAGAAATCTCAATAAAATAGACATTCAAACTAATTTAGGAAACCCAATCCCTTGATAAAATGAAGACCTCTTAGGTCTCATCAAAGTTATTATATTTTGGAGGCAGGATGCTCCTGCATCAATTTCAAAGGAACTCAAAATGTTAAATAGATATTCAAARAAAGGAKGATATATAGAATTATGTCTTTCCATTTATGTGGATGAGAACCATGTTATTAAAGGAGAGAGGTTAGGACCTCTCATGTTTAGTGTGCTAGTGAAAGAACAACTATTTTCTTGTGGTGATAGCTTGTCCTTGGTGAGTCTCAAAATCATAGTTCTTTGRAAAATAGATAAAGTGATTGATGAAAAAATAGGTTCCATGTTGAAGATGAAAAGAATATAACAATTAGAAGGTATAACCTCAACAAGAAAATATTACCGAAGACTTATGTTCCTTGAAGGTAAAAGAGAAATTTTCTTGCCAATTGCATAGTTTTCAAGAAAAAAATCATGTCTAGTTGCACTAGTAAATTGGTTTTCACAACTGGACTTATTTTTATCTTTACTATTTTGCTTATTTATTTTTTCTACCCTATCATATTTTGCATGGGAAAGGAAATCTTGTTCAAGTGTAGGAATATTTCCAATGCATCCATTTGCATAATAGGATCTAAGGTAGACTTATATCCAAATTTGAAAATTGGACCTTTATACATGCCATGATATGAGAAACCAGCTGATCTGATTGATATGGTGCTAATAAATGTTGAATAATGGAGGAATACTATTGATTGTTGATTGTTTGGAACTAGGTTTCATTGTAGTCATTGTTCCTTTGGATTTCTTGTGTTTTGGAAATGGGTTACATGTCTCCCTTTATCATCCAACAAATTTCTTTTGAAATCTACCCATTGCATTCCTGAATGCACAAAGGATTAGATAATCATGTAAGAAATTATTTGATCTCTGGTTCTAGTGCCTACTCTCCATAAAATGTTTCACATGGTTCTTCGTTCTCCTGTGGTTTCTTACAAGGGTCACTAAAAAAAACTTCTAGATCTTTCTCTTGTGGAAGTTGCTCATGGATTCGTTGCTCTTTTGTTGTTTCTTGAGATGTAGATATATTTTTTATTGTTGTCAATATTCATTCCTCCTAATATGCATATATGATTCCAATTGTTGTCAGCATTTGAGATATTTCTTGGAGTATCATTTCCTTCTTTACTCAACAATTTCTTGAGCATCCTTAAGTTCTTTGGTTGTTCTATAGGTGCTTCTCATGAAGGTATTAATGTATTCAGGGGGTTTTACAGTACTTAAAAATAATTGAAACTTAATCTATTGAAGAAATGAAATTAAATGAAATTAAAAAATACTTCATGTACTTGGACTCCTCATGCGATTAAGACCATTTTGTCACCAAGTTATCGTTTAATCATGAGTTAGTATTTCCATGAATACATAAACAAAACACATTATTCCAACATGACGAGGTATCGTGAAGGCTCACAAAAGTGGTTGTGCATGTTCTTACATTCGGTCTTACCTTCTTCTCTCCTTTTTAATGAAAACTAAATATTTCAAAACCAATTCCTGTAGCACCTCCCCAACAACGATGCAAAAAATTTCTTCCTAATTTATTTGCATAAATGAGACACTTATTATGTCAATCTAGGTTTGGTAAACTTGCGAGGCACAATCATTGCATGTGAGGGAATTAGCTTCAAAATTTGTTATAAAATCCTTTAAACTGAGAAAAAAATACAAACTTGAAAATGATCATCAATTACTTAATGAAATATAGAAATTGGAATCTAACTTGATCTACAAAACTTCAAACAAGATCTAATTCCCTCAACCATAGTTTTTCACAGTTCCACCTATAGGAAAACATGTTACAAAGTGAAATTGTCTCTTCAAGAGAAGGATCTTGTAAGAGTAATATATCAACTTGTGAAGTTTAAAGGTTGGAAAGAATATTTTAACATGCATGCATAATGAAAATACTATATATTAAAATTTAAGACTTTCAATGTTTTAAATATTATAGGCTCACTGGTAGAAATTCAGGTTGCAAAGTGAAATTTCCATTGTTGGATTTTTTCAATAGTACTTTGTTGACTTGTGAAGATTGTAGATTGTAAGGAGGTTTATCACTCTTTCAAATTAAAGGATTTCAAAATAAAATATAACTACTTCAATCTAAATTGATCATAGTCCCACTAGTAGTAAAACAAGCTACAAAGTGAAATTGCCAAAATGGTTATTCTTTGTAGCAATAATTTGTTTGAATTTGCGAAGGTTATAGATTGCAAGAAGAATAATCAATTATTTAAGATTTAAATAAGATATAAATTGCAAGTAGAAACTAAAGTAAAATATGAATATTAAATCTATAAATTATAGTGTTGTTATATAAACAAAAGAGTGAAATAAGATCCCAAAGGAAGAAGATGGAGAAATCATATGTTATGCACAATAATGTACAACAGTGACATGCACCAAAGAAATGGGGGCCTCTAGGATTGGTTCATGCATAGGAAGAAGATGAAATCCAGTTGAATAAAATCAAAGCCTTTATATTAAGCATAAGATTATTTACAAATAGAGTTCAAAAGTTCTTTCATTTGAATCCTCTCAAAGCTTCAGAATTAGATTATTTATGCGATAGAAAATGTAAAAATTGAGCCCAGGAATACTCTCATGGAATAATGATGCAACATATCATATCCTAAATGTGTAGAATCGCTCCATTTGACATCCAATTGACTAAGACGTTGGAGAAAATAGCTACAACAAAAAATCTGGGTAGATCCTCTTTAGGAAAACAACTATATCTCCAAAAGCATGCATTCTATGGAAAATATGCTTGCATATTTCCTAACTCGTCTTATCTTGCACAAAACCCATGTCTTGAAATATTCATATCCATTATCATCACTTCGTGACTCCCACTTGAATATTACTTCATGTTCTTGTTACTATATATTTTCCTGTTAATACCCGAGTTGACCAAGGCATTGATTGAGGGTTTTTGGGTCGATTTTCTCAAATCCAAAGGGAATATCACCATAGTATGAAGTCTTATATCATGTTCCATGTTCCTGTTTCCTTTGTATCACTCTGCAACCATGATATTAAATGACAGATTACAAGAACCATATTTTTCCTATATTTACCAGTGAAATGCGAAATTTAACTATTTTAACATGTTCATTTTTAACAATTAAAAATAAAATAAAAATGTACCTAATTATTCCTTGGAATGTCTTTATTAGGCTAGTATGGATGGAGAATATGCCAAAAGGGAGATATAAGGGGAAAATGGTGGAGAATGTGCCAAAAAGAGAGATATAAGGGAAAACAAGTCATAGATTTAAAAGCTTTTTAACTAGCAAAACATGGTACCAACAATATGATAAATTTGATATTATATATAATGAATTATTAGAAACATTATGATAATATTAATATAAAATGGTCGAGTACTACCTCTTTAAGTATTATAATATGTTAAATGTTTTTTAGAAGGTTTTTCCAACACTTTTATTGGAGTTATGTGTTATTATCTCTTTAGAAGTGTTAGTCAAACCTTCTTGTATAAAATATAATGATGATCAAATAAAATAAAATATAAAATATCTTGGAAGGATTTTATTAAAGAAGTGAGAACCTATATGTAGAATGGTATACCATCCTTTATAGTTATACACGAGTATGTATATTTGAAAGATACTACTAAAGTAAGAATGCATATGAATAAGCTTGACCATCCTTCTAGAAATAGCCTTCTTGTAAGATCAATATGGTATTATATATTATGAGGTGTTAGTAAAAAAATGAGAATATTATGTATGATTTTTATTCATCCCCTTTAATTAGTAGAAATATGTGAATTCTTCTTAGAAGGATCTAATGACATTTTTTCTAGAGAGAGTTAACATTGTCTTTCAACAAGTGCTAACTGAAATTTTGTTAGATAAATGATAATGGTGATCAAACAAGATATCTTGGCAAGTTGTTGTTGTTGAAGTGAGAATATATATGTAGAAGGGTTGCCCATCTCCTCAAGTGATTGAAATTTATGAAAGATTTTAGGACAGATTAGGAAATCATTTCAAGTATAGATTATTATGATGATTCAAATATAAATCTTGGAAGGCCTTTTTTTTTTTGAAGTGATAATATATATGTAGGAGGGTTAGTGGTCCCTTCTAGAAATTTTTGAATGTTTTTGACAAAGTATTAGTTGATCATTATAGTAAGATTAGTTTATTTTTTATATATTACAAAGTTTCAATAATGAAGTGAGAATATAAATGTAGAAGGGTTCACCATCCTTCCTAGTAGTGGAAATTGTTGAATTCATTTTGGAAGGGTTGGTCAACACTTCTACTAGAAAAGTTTTAAGTAATATTTTGGAAAGCAATATTGTGAAGCATATATTACTAATATAATAATATAAATGAAAAATTGACAGCTAACCCTTCTAGTAGTAGAAGAGTATATTTATGTGACCTGCTACTAAAATGAAAATATATGTGAAAATGGGTAATTCATCCTTCTACTAGGAGAAAGTTATCAATATTTTTAAAAGGATCACCCAATCCTAATACTATGTGTTTACCCCTCCATTTATGTAGTAGCATAGAATAGTAGAATAACATCAATGCCATACATGGAAAATTAAAATTGTGTCATGGAGAATAAAAGAGAAAACCTAATCAAGTGAAAAAAACGATTGAAAAGACAAAAGAGAGTCCCTAGTTTTGTAGTTTATGCCCACTAGCTTATATTAGTACATGATGAAATCTATTTATGTAGTTGAATTAGTTATCTTAATTACAGTTTTGAGATGGTAAGAAATAATCATAGACAAAAAAATGTATAAATGGCCTCTAGGGGATATGAGAAAAAGGTTGTTGTTAGGTTGCTATGTCTTTGTTAATTATTGGTTATTGTAGCTACTACTATTGATATTTTTATTGGCATTGTTATGGATTATATGAATACATTCATGTTGTCAATAAGATGATGCATTTTGTGATTATGCTAGGCCAAAGTAATGTAAGACCCCTTGCTATTCATAATATAGTTATGATGTTTTATGTGGATGATTGGTATCTAGTTGATCTTTGTATTTTGGGCTTATTGAATGTGAATGTCTAATGTGTGAATTGAAGTTATGTATATCTATAATAATTAATGGAATGAGTTTTCAATGTTTAATATGAGGAAAAATGATAAAATATTATCTCACAACCTACCATCCTACCTTTATCCTTGGTAATGTGCATTGAGTGAGACCTCCCTCATGTAGAGATTAAATATGATGGCACTAGACTACAGTAGACCTTGTTGGACACCTAAGTGGACCCTAGTTTTCCAAATATAGAGAAACGTTTCCATTTCTGGGACCTTGTCATGAAGGATGAACCTTTGCAAAATGAGATGAGGGTTTTGAAAATCACAGTTAGAGGAGTTGTTTGAAACATAGTTTGGAGGTTTTATTAAATAAGAAGTTCAGTTTCAAGGGTGGAAGATTGAATTCTATAGATAGATAGTTTTGTGAAGGGAAGTGAGCTATTAAATATGAGATAAATAAATAGAAACATTTTCATGGAATAGAAGGGATATAATTATTTACTCCAACACAATGAGTTTTAGTTAAAAAAACATGAGTCATGGAATCCTATGTGCATATATAACTCACCATTAATGAATGCGACAAAAATTATTGAGTACAATATACTGAAACAGCTCCAATAAAATGAAGCAAAACTAAAATAACTCTGATTAGATGATTCCCATACCATGAAGAATAATTTGTTTATTGGCAAAACAAAATTTGGGTAACAAGTTCTTTTTCCAAATACAAAAGATGTTCTTCTTGATATTTTTTATGGCTTTAGTTGAGATCCTTTCATCCTCAAGATATCCCATTTATGGACCACCCATTTTCATAAAAAAATGTTGAATAATAAAGTAGGAATCACTAGATCTCAAGAATACATGCAATTGTCTTTATATGTTAGCATAATGCACATTTCTACGGTAGTAAGAAATGGGAAAGTCTACTATCAAGCATGTGTTTGGGAGCATTCATTCATAGATTTTATTTTTGATGTCTAAATGATGATTAATAGATGCACATATTGTACTAATTTTGGAACTGATCCTTTCCCTTGATGTAATTTAATAAATACTTATATCACAAGTGTGGATTTTTGTGTACATTTATCTTGTGACTATTCACAATCCCCTCAATGAATATGCATATCACCATAATTTACCAAACCCCACACATTATGTTTGGTGAACATGTGATACCATATTTTATTTATTACCATTTTATTGACTATATATAAATGTGATATTTATACATGGTGTCTGAAATATCAACCATGAGTATAGTGCATCATTTCATACATTTACAGGTTATAAAATACATTTACGTGGTTTTTTTAATATAATTTTTTTCTTACTTTTTAGTCCCCTTATCTTTACTCCACTTTATTTTCATTCTTCCATGTAGAAACTACTAATGATTTTAGTAGAGGGTAGATTCCTCCATAACTTATCCCCACCCCAAATTTTGGGCACCCATTAATGGAGATTCTCCCTTTGAATAGACGTCTCACCCTTAATGTGACAACTCCCTCTTAAAACAAGATACCCCCTATTCTCAAGTGGTTATTATCATAAATAGCTCACCCCCACCATTATTAGTCATACGCTCCTTTGTGGGTTCTTCCCATGTCATCTCTCCCACTAAACATATGAGTATAGTGCATATCATACATTTCATACATTTACAGGTTATAAATACATTTACGTGGTTTTTTTTAATATAATTTATTTCTTACTTTTTAGTCCCCTTAGCCTTACTCCCCTTTATTTTCATTCTTCCATGTAGAAACTAATAATGATTTTAGTATACAAAAATAATCAAATGAAGAGGGTAGATTCCTCCATAACTTATCCCCACCCCAAATTTTGGGCACCCATTAATGGAGATTCTCCCTTTGAATAGATGCCTCACCCTTAATGTGATAACTCCCTCTTAAAACGAGATACCCCCTATTCTCAAGTGGTTATTGTCATAAATAGCTCACCCCCACCATTATTAGTCATACGCTCCTTTGTGGGTTCTTCCCATGTCATCTCTCCCACTAAACATCTCCGACCCTCCACTATTTCTCCACATATCGACACTTCCACCAAACCTTTTGTCCCATCAATGTATACATTTTCACCTCCCTTCACAATCATGTACTCTAGATAAAGTTTGTAGATTAGTGTTTCCCATTATCACAATAATTCTCCCTTTATCAAGTGGTAGATGTTTTTTTCTCCAAGGAAAAAAAACATATTTTTAGTTGAGATAAACAAAAATCCAATACTCAGGTTTTCTAGGCACATTGGAAAAATATCATCTCAGGATAGATCTCTTTAAAATGTTTCACTATAGATACATAAAGATCCACAAATTTCATAATAACACATACTATCTATCAAGTATTTGGAAACAAATAATAGAATTTAACAATGTTGTGTATTGACAAATTATAGGTTAAAGAAAAACTATTGTAAAACTGCTTTTTGGCCATCATGTACTTCTTCCAAGGAACCATAAAGTTCATGTAGATGAAGTCATTCCTTTGAAATTTGATTTGCAATCCTGTTGTCCTCTCTCTATGTATGAGTATAGCTAACAGAAATAAATTTATTAGATATTTCCTTTAATTTCTATGCTAGTAGAATCAGAAAATTATTTCATTGGAGGTTCCATTTCATCCAATTAATAACTATGAATGAATTACACATAACCTAAAACTTATCAATCCCTTTGTCCAAAGTATATTTTAATAAGTAAAATAAAACTTCAAATTCCCATTGTTATTATCAAATGGTAAATGTTATATTCCATAATAAATAATAAATATATACTATGAAAGCCCTCTAAATATTCTAATCTTATAATTATGAATTTATTTAAATGTTTGAATTGTATTTAAAAAAAACATATTTAATTAAAAATAAATAAACTAATTTTTATTTAAAAATGAAATTTCAGCATAAAAACCAAAATAAAACCAAAACAAAACAAGCCTAAACAAGTTATGATTTTTATAATATCAAAAACACAATTATGATTTTTATAGTATCAAAACACTATTGTAACTATATGGTCTATAACCTAATAATATATATGGCTATATGATGAAGATGTTATAAAACTAAAGAAAATATAATATTGACCATATATGGATATGGATATGAATCTATACGATGAAAATGGTTTTTAAATCATAATATATGAATGAATGTATATGATGGAAATGGTTGACAATATATTGATATGAATGTATATGATGAAAATGGTTTCCAAATGATAACATTTGGAAAAGATGGTTATTCAATTTATCATAATTAATGAAAATAAAAGTTTATATTTTTATTATATTAGAATATAATAAATAATAATATATAAACATGTTACTTAAATTTTATATTTAAGTTGTTTTTAGAAAATAAAAGTTTATATTTTTATTATATTAGAATATAATAAATAATAATATATAAATATGTTACTTAAATTTTATATTTAAGTTGTTTTTAGAAAGTTTAAGCATATTGTAATTAATTATGAATGGAAGGAAGATAAATATCAACTTAGTTTAATTAATTTATATAAAAAAGATAATTATCAATTTCTCAAAATTATATTTTTAGAAATATGAAAAAATTAAAACAACAAATAAAATTAAAAAAAACAAAATTATATTAAGGAATTTAAAAAATATATTTTATATTAAGGAATTTAGAATTCATCACTTTTATCATGGCATGGCATACAAATTCCTTGGGTATTTTTTTCATTAATGGAGGAGGCGTTTTATTATGTCATAAAGAAAGGGAATTTGATTTTTTTATTATTATACATCCATGGATGTCACGGTTTTAAGATATTGCAAATGATTTTCTTTAATTTTTTTAATGAGGAGCCATAAATCCTTTATTCAGTATTTTTAAAATAACTTATCTTAAGTACTGAAGGGAAGCTTAGATTTGATTGATGTATTACACGGGGTTCACTTTTCCATGGATGGTGCCGGGTGCGTATCTCATATTGAGGAGAGATACCATCGTGCACGTGGGACAAAGTTATTCATGGAGATTATGATGACGGTCACTAGATCATGGGTCTATAAAATCTAGAATTTATCGTTATTTTTCCTTACCCTTTTCAAATAATTACAAATATATTATTCTTCCACGTTGTCTCTCTTTGGCCCATCACCTTTTATAAAATGTGACTACATGAAATACTTTATATTAATACTACAATATGTATTATATGAAAGACTTTATTTTTATAAAGATGAAGATGAAAAATATAAATATTATTATTTTAGTAAAAAAGAAAATGAGTATTTTTATTATAAAAAATCTTGGATATTTTATTTTTCCTTACCTTTTCAAATAATTACAAATATATTATTCTTCCACGTTGTCTTTGTTTGGCACATCACCTTTTATAAAATGTGACTATATGAAATACTTTATATTAATAATACAATATTATACGAAAGACTTTATTTTTGTAAAGATAAAGATGAAAAATATAAATATTTTAGTAAAAAAGAAAATGTGTATTTTTATTATAAAAATCTTGGATATTTATAGAACATATGATGATTATTGTTTCTTTCCTTTCGATATGATTTAGAATGTCATTGACTTCAAGGCCATTGTGGAGTCGTACTTATTGAAAGAGAAATGCAAGAAAATTGATCACCAAAGGAGAGATGAATAGATATAAAGTAAAAATAGTTAAAATTGATTTTGCAACAATTATGATGTAACGTGTATATATGGAATAGAATATTAAGTGTGAGTGTCAAAGAGATTTGAATAAAATAAATTATATTGAAAGGAATAAATTCTATATATTTATATTTATTTATATCTAGTAAGAGCAATAGTTTTTATTTATTGAAGATTGGCTTTTATCTTACCTTAGGATGTGGGTTTTGTGTATGTTTCCACACATATATTTATATTCTTTATAAATAAGATAGAAAAATTGGTAGAAAGGATAAGTTCATAGTTTTCATGTTAATGTATAAATTTTATGTGTTTTCATATTTATGTTTATAGTCATTCTTAATGTACTCTAATTTAAGCACTAAATAAAATGTAGAATTATTTAATGAAATGTTTATATTTTTTTTTTTTTTAACTTTATATATTAAGCAACGTGTGATATAGTGATATATCTGCAAATACATAAATAAATTCTTGACTTAAATTGGAATTTGAAATATATATAGAAATCTAAATTCTACAATACTATAATCAAAATTGTCATTTTCAAATTTGATATTTACACTTTTGAAATCTAAATTTACATTTTCGAAATCAAATGTAACACCCCTCCTTGAACCTATCCAATTTACATATAGTAACATTTTATTTATGAATATATCCAATTTACATATAGTAACATTTTATTTATGAATAGATTCATATGAATGTTTTAAAATAGCATATGAACAATATAAATTAGTGTTATGAATATTAATGTATACAAGGTCATTAAGCCTTACTTCAACACCCATGCTAACTAGAGTAAGATATCGGAACAAGTTGAATGATTACTAATATCATTGTGGAATCATACTCGAAGAGAAAGACTTTAGTTCATTGATGATAACTTAAAGTAGACAACCTAGACTAGAAGGTTTACTTTAACACCCATGCTAACTAGGGTCAGATGTCAGAACAAGCTGAATGATTACTAATACTATTGTGGAATCATACTTGAAGGGAAAGACTTTAGTTTGTGGAATCATACTCGAAGGGAAAGACTTTAGTTCATTAAGGAGAACCTAAATTAGAAGGTTTACGATCATGTGAAGTAGAAAAAGTGGCAAATAATGATTTATTTAATAGAAATTTTTTGTTCCTAATGTGTCTAATGTATAACTAGGGGTTAATACCCAAAGGGGTTAGGACTAAGCTAGTGATTTGATATCTTATTACCAAAGTAAAGTTACCCTTAACTTAATTTCTCCTTAAACATATTAATAGTTTGTAATTATTTTATGTAGAAAAAAGTGACTAAGAAGGATAGTGTTGTTCTTGGTTATTAAGGAAAATAAACTATTGCTTTTGGGTATTAGTATTCAAAGAAAGTAAGTTGATGTTTCTAATTACTAGTGTTAAATTAAAATAAGTTGTTGCTTTTGGTTATTCAAGAAAAGAGAAATCACTCTTAAGGTTTTATTTGCTATATGTTTTAATTTTAATTTTTTTCTTAGGAAAGGGGGATTAATTTAGCATGAAAATAAGCTTATTAGGAATTAGGTTATTGCTTTAATTTTTCTAGAAAAAAAAGGTCTTCTATTTGGATACTTAGATTAATTTTTTGGTCTTGGTTTTGGTTTTATCTATTTTGGGATGGGTGAATTTATCACCCATGCTATGAAAGTGATTGGATTAGTTGAGCACTACTCACAACACTATCTAAGTGGTTAATATGGGGTTTGGCATGTACCTAGCATATGAGAGGTATTGATCCCATTTGTTCTTGACATTATTTAAGGAGAACCCCATTTTTAGAGGTGATGTTGTACTAGAAACAAGAGTGGGTAGAGTTATTGTACACTAGATCCTTGAGAGGAAAGGTGGTGTTATATCCAGAAGCCTCTCCACCATATAATGTTTTATATCAATTTGATATTATGGATAGCTTCTACCATTTCTCAGGTAGAGATGTTTTTTTATCAGTTTCCCATTAGGTGAGTGAGCCACTGTATTCTCAATGATCTTAGGCCCTACATAAGGGATATCACCAATTTCTTTGTGTTTGCATTGGTTGGAGGAAAATAATCCATATATAGTTATTCCCCTCCCACTACCATCGAAGTTGAAGATTGAATTATGCTAATTGGATAGGCATCATCAAATCTAATTGGATATAGATAGATACTAAAGTTTTTAATTGTTTTTCTATTACTTAGTCTAGAATATTTTTTTTAATATATATATGAAAAATAATTATGTATTAATATTAGAGAGCAAAATCCCTTAATTAGCAACCCCACAACAAAAGTTCTAAGATGATATTTTTATAAGTAATATCAAAGCCAAGTTGTACTCTAGATAACTACGTGCATTGAATACTACATGTGTGCATGAGAAAATGTGCGTGTTTATATCATTAAAATGAAAGTTTTTTGGTTGTGATGATGATATGGTAGAGCATGTAAACAAGTTTCAGTATTAAAAGAAGCTTAAGG
>JASDQU010013868.1:103000-113931 GCA_032191745.1 Picea mariana | reverse complement strand
ATAGATAGATAGATAGATAGATATAGATATGTATAACTGACTATACCAAAATTTCAGACTCTTTTAAATATCTATTGTGTGCATTCCACCAGATGCCATTAATATAAAGGAAAACAAAAAATTTAGATAGTCACAAACGAAGTTCCAAAATAAAATAATAGAGTAGAAAAACTAAATGAAGTGAAGGATATACATTCTGGATCCATATAATTTGATATGCATAGACCTACTTTGATTATAGTCGAAATGTCATAGTTGTATTAATAGATAAAGGAATCATTCGAATTTCTCTATAAAGTTCAAAGTAGACCCAGAAGGGGGTACATAATAGAGTTACTCTTCATGGGTAGGTATTGCTACCCATTCAAGAATTCTATGTAAAACATATCTATTATACTGAAAACAAAGAATTGACTGATTGAGTTTACATCTAAGTCGACTATACAATTATGAGCAATGGTATAGTCCTCTTCATTACATCATATTCATTACTATTAGACGACAACAAAGTTTGGTCCTTATGTCCTTCCTTTAAAGCTAAAGATACAGAGATAAAGAATCGACCATCTTTATGAACGTGAACAATTTCGCCCATGATGATAACATTCTATAATAGAATCATATCATTCCATAGAAACCTAGGGCACTTTCTTAAAAGCGGTAAAATGAAACCCAAATACCTTTACATGCGCATGGCATGGTCCTGAATCTAGAATTTTGAAGGGTCGAAGTCCCTACAAGGAAAACATAAATTCATCATTAGTAATTAACCAACATAAGTTAAACAAGTGTAACTTTCAATAGAATGATTTAAGAAAGTAAATTTTTTACATAGTTTCACTTAACTTGCGATTTGGGAACACTGATGTCCTCTTCCCATTCACATTTTGGGTGAGAAGACACCCCAGGTCGAAGGGGAAGGTTGACCAAGAAATTCTTGATGGATACCCTTGCAGCAACATGAGTCCTATCATTAGATTGGTTACCATTTAGTCTAAATCAAACCTTTCAGGAAATACACAAATAAACAACAATAACACCATAAGAATTTGTGAATCTAAACTGCAAGGGTTCACGTCGTATGTGTATGCCGAATGTATGAATCAAGTCAAAGTATCAATTTAAATATTGCATGTCGAAGAGAATGCATTGCTCAACACTTTAAACACATAGTTAAATGGTATATGTCAAATACATTTATCAAAGTCCAAAGAATGATTTACTATCTATGCTGAAGAGAATGCATTGCTCGAAGTTTTAAATATAGAGTTAATATTTATGCTGAATACTAGGCTTCGAATGGTATTTCCCAGATACAGACAACGATATTAACAAAATGAAAGATGTGAAACCCAAATTTAATTACAAACTGAAATAATTGCATGCCGCAGGGTGCTTCTTAAAGAATTATTCAATGTTCAGAACCCCAGTGTATATATATATAGATATATACTGAATAAAAAATACAATAACCTTTTAAAAGAAATTACAGTCGTAAGAGTCAACTATTGGTTTGAAAGAACCTATAGAATGGTGGACTCCCAAGAAAAACTCAGTATAACCATACCCAACAGAGACAAAGAAACATTATAATATCTTATCGAAAAGAAATTGCTTTCACCCGAACAAAGTATAACATGCAACACACAGTGTGGTTTTTACCTTGCTAAGCCAACTTTCTGGACAAGAACTCCTGTGCAGTCTCCCAGAGACCCAACACCAGGTCATAGTGCAGAATCAGAGGGGAAACCCATAAAACAGAGTAAAGGAACGACGAAAAACCCTATGAGTAAAAATATATATAAGTTAACCCTCATAAAATTCCTGTGAAAGATCGTTGAAGTTGGAAACAAGAAGGCGGAAAACTTAGAATTTTCAAAAAGGTTTTAGAACCAAAAAATAGAGAAGTATCCTTACATGGTTCGAGGAGGGAGACTAATTATCATTTCAGTTATTCATTCTTATTTTCTCTAGGACGAACCTTCTCCACAACATATACACTAGATCGACTCTCCATAGTCATATTTTGAGAAGTTACGCAGAGTGACAAAGCCGAAAGGAGGGAACAAAACCTAATTAGAGCCTTCCGGAAGCAAAGTGAGAAAATATTTAATGACCTGTATCTTGCCATGTGAATTTTGGGAGGTGGCCTACTCTACAATGGACACGAAGGCCAGACGATAGGCCTCGGAAGGGACCATGTGAAGACCACCATTAAGTGATTGGATAGAGGATTCAATGCGCCCCTCACAATCCCACTTCTGTTTCTCCTACCAAGTTAATGCAAAGGAGGGCAATGTTTTGTAACCTTACACTCGTAACTACTGAGGTTAAGATCTCATCTCAGATACAGTATAACAATCATTCGATTATCATTACATAACTCGTAAAGGAGGGATGCTACCCTTGGACCCCAATGATATCTGACCAACTCTGTTAATGCTAATATAGACCAGGAACTAAACTCGTATGATCCTTCATAAGTGGCCAAACTAAGACTAAACCTAAAGTCGCATCCAGATTAAAGGCTGTGACTTGACCTTTGTTACGGGAACAAAATTGAATGATGGAACCCTTATTTCATGTGACCTGGTATATGTTTCTATATGCATTAATATTATCGAGAAAGGAATGCAAAAGTTGTCGAGACCTTGGAAATTACCCAACTGAAATAGTCATACCCTAGAAATGAGAATTATGGAAGGCCTTATTAATATGAATTGTAGTACATAAAGGTACTTAATTATATTAATAGTTTATATATATATAGATACATATATATTTATATATAAGTGCTAATATGCTTTTGGAATAAGTAAGGACATTTGGAATAATGTTACCACCTTGTTTCATGTTAGAAATGTTAAGGAATGCGAGAGGCTAAGATTGGTAAGGCCATTCCTAGTTATACATATGACTACTATAAACATGAGTGGCTTCAAGAATAAAATCCTCATAACTATAGAAAGGTAGGGAAACATAAGCCATGCCAGAGTTGAATAGAAAATGCCATCTTCCGTTTTAACTTTTCCTTACATCTTTTGAATTTGTTGTTCGTAAAGAAGGAGAGTTAATGTCCCTAGTAAAAATTATTTTTTTTATTTGGTAAATTTGGGGATCATTACATATGGTATCATATCTAGGCTTACAAAACTTGGACCTTAAAAAGGGCCAAAATATTTACTTAAGCACATAATTTATGGTTATGAAAAAACTAACAAAACAATTAGTGTTACGAACATAAAACAATTTATTTCTGTTGTAATCATGACAGCCTAGAATGAAGGAGAAATCAAACTCGAGGAGAATACTCAGCAAAGGCATCCTAAAGAACAGAGGCATAACAATGACATAAGTTCACCTACTGAAGTTCTGGAAACTATGAGAAATCTCATTGTGGAATTGCAAGTTTTCAAAGTAGACAATGAGAAACTGAAAAAGGCACAACAAGAACAACAGAAGATAAATGAAGTTCTTCTATGAATCATAGTGACAAAGAAGATACCAAAGGATGATAACCAGGAAGAGGAGGTCAGTAAAAGGGCCTCCAAGAATTCTGGTCCTGAAGCAGAAAAAGAGGACATCTCTTCCAAAGGTACACCTTCAGCAGAAGATAAAACAAAAACAAGAATAAAAAGAAAACATGTGGAACATCTTGAGGGAGAGTTTCAGAAAATAAAATTGTCTACTTTTGATGGGAAATCCATAACAAGGGAGGAATTTGAGGCATGGTTATTATAAATAAAGAAGTATTTCCAGATATACAACTTTTATAGAAATATGAAGGTCAAAATGGCCATATACAATCTGAAAGGAAAAGCTAGCATATGGTGGTAGGACCTGAAGTTGGCCAAGGGCCTAAAGGAAAAATAGATGGAATGGTCATATTTTAAGAAATACTTTAAGAAACAATACCTATATGAAAGTTACTATGAAAGAAAAACGAAAGAATTTTATGAGCTACGACTTGGTCAAATGGCTATGGTTGATCTGATAAACAAATTCCTGGAATTATTAAGGTTCATGCCGTATATCTGGGAGGACAAAGGGAAATTCCAGCTGTTCCTGAGTTGTTTACCACAGTCCTATAAGGATATAATCGAATTCGATAATCCCGATTCCTTGAGTTAAGTTTTTCAGGAAAGCCCGAATTCATTATGACCAATACAAACATTGGTCGGAATTTCCCAAGGCTTGGAAATACAAGAAACAAGATCGCATAAGCTAGAGGAAGAAGGGATATCAGCCATGTAATGTACCTCAAAATTTACATAAAAAAACAAAGAAATTTTTTAATTGGGTACCTTGAGTTGATTCTGCATCTCAAAACTTTCGATCATTTGCCCACCATAATATACAGCAGTCTTATTACCTTTTACTTCTCTATCTTATTTTTAACTTATAGTTGCCTCTTCCTATTCTGGTATTGAGTTATATATGAACATAGATATAAAACTAAGGATATCTCATTTCATTGAACACCGTTTTCGTTTCCAAAACCCACTTTATGACATGGAGATATAACTACTTAGAACCACTATCATATTAGTGTGACGGTCGTAGGTGTAAGGGCCTTATGATGTTCGTTCTGATATACCATTATAAGGTTTACACGAAGAGGTTAACAATATTTAGAAATACTTTTAACCCAATACTGTTTGGGTATAAATCTGACACCAAACTGCACAAATGAAATAAAACACACAGAGGCTAAACTTAGAAAGGTTATGGTTACCATCGTGTCCCTACATAATTTTTTGGTAATTAACGACATTAGGTTATCCACTTCAGATGGTTAATACAATGGCGGTTAGGTTCAACCTATAACCAGTATAGCAAGGGTAAAAGTAACCCTAAGTAGGCCACTCAGTGTACCTTTCCATTAATATTCTAAGCAATGAGAGAGCTCGAAACCACTTAGCCTTAAAGGCCTATCTGCAACATTTAAGGCGCCCCTAAGATAAGTCCATTCGGTTCAGTGCTTGACTGGCGTGCCCCAATGAAAATTCGACAACTTACCAAATGTTCACATGGACAGGTACGATTACCACTCATTCCCATTACTCCATGCAAAAGGCTATTCCATGGCTTTCACTTTCATTCCAGTCTTGGCTTGGTGAAGGAGAATGAAATGTTTCAGACTCATTTCCATTTTGGCTTTCATCTTAGCATCATGGTCATGAGTTCTGTGATTTGGACCTTGTTCCAAGTGGGAGAGATCTTAGAAGGAAACTTCTCAACGGGCAACTCTAAGCGAGGTAGGTCGACTTGACTGTCCTTTCTTTTTTGCATTCGGGTCTTTCTGTTTAACCAAGTAGGTCTCTCTATACACCAGTTTCCTGGTCAGTTACTCGGTAGCATTCTTGTTTTTACATCAAGGTTTGCTGTAGTAAAAAGGGGTCAGTGGTACCCTAGCAAGGATTTAGGTTTTTCACAGTTTTACCCCTTTCTCTGTACTAGCCTTCCTGTCGAGGCCAAGCCATTCTCCTCTTGTGGAAGAACTTATCACAGTGACTGTTATAATCGTGCACCTAAGATATTCTATTTTTTATTGACTTTTGTTATTGGGCCTAGCTTTCTCCGTCACTTAGTCTCTTAGTTATGACTGGATTTTTCCTTGCTTGGTTGTGTAACAGACTTTTCGACACAGTATCTACCTTGGAAAATTTATGTGTTTAATTAATAGGTTCATTGGTGTTATTAAACTGATTAGAAGTGACGTTCTAATGGCCAGAGGCGTTTTCATCCTTTCTGTTTATATTTGGAATTTTACATTGGTTTTATATTTACCAGTACTTTATGATCATTATATGCATATTAATTCCTGCAAGGTTTCCTTTGGATTAAATACTGGTATCCATTGCTAATGATGGGCCCCTTTGATGTGCGAGGGTACCCATCAGGGAGATACAAACTCCTCTTCCCTTTTTAGTCTAGGAGGCATATGGTTTGGCACGATGGTGAAGGGTATGAAGCCCCTTCATTATAGTTAAGTATTTCATTGGCCCCTTTCTAATTACGTTCTGTTCCGTAATGTAATCATATTATTTCTATCAGATATATTTTAATATTTCACATTACTTTGTGCAGGTGCGGTCTTGCCGAAGCATGGGAACGCCCTCTTCACTCCTCCAAGAGGTATTTGGGTTCCAAAATACATTACTCTTTCGTCTAAATCATATCGAGTTTACATGCACCGATGGTCAAGGCTATGTCCCGTCCCTAATACTTTGAAGACTTTTAGTTCCTAGTTATGTATTAGTTGATCCAGGGTATGCCCTAATTCTGTATTAATATTTTGGTACAAGGAAAACATGCCAGGCTTGCGCCTAGTTGGATTTGTGATATCTAGACAACCGTTCCATTTAAGTAATATGATCATTATGTATTGAGTTTTTTTTTGTGGATATAAATGAAGTAACGGGTTTTGATCTGTCACTTTCTGTGTTTAACATCCTCCTTTATTTTTCCAAAAACCAGTTTGTCATTACAGAGTTGAATCTTTTTCCAAATTGTTCTAGTTATTTTCCAGAATTTATCTTATCATTGATTACACAGTCTATCCCAATATGATACAGCTATGCATGGTAGTATGCCTAAAACTAGTACAATACTAAGTGTGCCTAAGGTTTATTTTCTACCGGAATCGTGCGATTACAATCATGACTTCCAGGTTTCACTTATGCTCGTGCACTTATTTGTGATATAAAACTACTGTTTGCAGAGGTTTTAAATCTGAGTCTCAACCCACCCCTTCGTAGTTTGACTCATCAATCTAGTTGCATAGAATGTTTCGTGGAAGAACCTATGCTTGTGGAATTCCATCCAGGTTTTGGGGTTTTTAATATATATAATAGTTGGAAATAATACAGGAAAAATATATTTGTCTGGTTGAGATTATAATAGATAGGGACTTCTGGAATTCATATTTGTTTCCTTTCATGTGATTACTTTACTCCTTTATACCAGTTACCCTATATTTCCCTGATTAAACATAAAAACACCGTGGCTTCGCTATGCAAAATTAATACTTACTTTTTGTTTCTACTACAGATATTAATCCAATGTTTTATCAGTCTACTCACCAGAATGAAATAGCATTGCTCCTACGACAGAAGTTTGTTGTTATACTATAGATGCATCTTTTAATCATCAGAGTCATCACTAATTTACTTTTCAACCATACTGATGTACATATACTCCAATATTTCTATAATGGGGTCTGTGGTGTTTGCTGAATTGTTTTCCTACATATATATTTATATAAATATCTAGTCTCCTGACTCTGTTGTAGACAGTTCATTTCATCATCAAGGTACAACTTATATAGAACGCCCATTATATAACATATATTTGTTCTTAATATAGATATATAGGTCTATATGCATATAGAATATAATCTCAGTGATACCAGGTGTATTTACTTTGAAGTTGAACTTGTATATTCACTAGAGGAGGCTCACTGTATACTATAATCATCTGCAAGAAATATAATTCACCATAGATATTAGTGTGCAAAGCTTCAATCACGTTATGCAAACAATGTTATTTTCATTTTTCTCAACACAATTAATTAAGAAGATAGATGTAGTCTGTAGTTTATTCTATTATCAGATTAGTAACTTCTACAGAACTCGTCTCACTACTCAATACATTCAATGACCTTAATAATTACTCAGCATCACGTCTAAATAAATAAGTCCATTTTTAGCTAATGACTAGGAAGTACTGGATAGATCTTTCCCCACCATAGCATTCAACCAGAAATTCATTCATAGAAGTAAATAGATTGCAACACATGACATTTAACTGGATAAGGTAGAGTAGCATATCTAAATCAAATTTTTGGGAATCCAAAGGGAACAACCACGATCCTCCCAACCGTAGAACAGGGCAGCCAATCTTCTTGCTCGATTCACCCCCTAGCCTGACCATGAATCCATGAGGGAGAACTTGAAGTCTCCTCTCCAACAATGTCCTTCAATTCCAGCAGAATCCTCTTGCCTCACACTCACACAATAGGGCTCATAACAACAAAAAATTCAATAGTCTCCTTTCCCAGCATACTTTGCAGCGTCCTGCCTCCTCGCATAAGCTATTTATTAATTTGCCTAGGACTTTTTTCCCTCTCTTGGGAATTTTCGCAGATTTTTAAATCCCTGATTTTCAGGGGCTGCCAATGGCCAAATCACTGATTTGCCACTTGTAACAATCAGCCCAGAGGTAGTTCCAATGTGTTCCCCACTCATGGATTCATGGTTGGATAAATTTAACATGGCTATTCCATTTTTCCCCCTGCAATCAATATAAAATATTATGTTTTCATACAAGTGTCATAGTCAAATAGTTAGTTGGGTCAAATGAGGTTTCTACCCAACAATCATAATAATTAATTACAATCGTCAAATTCGAGATTCAGAATTTCCATAAATGGAAACAAATTTCCAAATTCAAATTTACTAAAAACGAAATGAATTTTCATCCAATTTAAATTTCAAAAATATATATATATATTTTTGGGGGGGACGTCACATCCTTTCCCCCTTCAGTAAAACACTGTCCTCAGTGTTCGTTCCTTTCCTAGAACAGGATTGGATGAGATTTCCGCAAATCTTCCTCCAACTCCCAAGTGGCCTCATCGGGACTAAAGTTCTTCCATTGCACCTTTACCTGAGTGACGACTCTATTCCGAAGTGCTATTTCTCTCCGATCCAGAATGCGCAGGGGTTCCACCTGGAACCCACCTTTGGGTTCCACCTCGACCAAGTTCCAATCAATCATATGAGTAGGGTCATGAATATACTTTTTCAGAAAAGAAATATGAAATACATTATGAATTCTCATATTAGCTGGGAGTGCAAGTTGGTATGCTACGGGTCCAATTCAAGCTAGAATCTCGAAGGGTCAACAAAACCTAGGTGACATCTTGGCATAGTTCCCTAACTTCAACAAGCTTCTTCGGGCTTTGAATTTTGAATAAACATGGTCTCCCACTTGAAATTCCAAGTATCTTCTTTTCTAATCTGCATAGCTCTTTTGTCTATCCTGTGCTTCTTTCAAATTCTGTTGTACCTTCCTTACCGTGTTTTACATTTCTTGGAGCATCTCTAGTCCCACCATGAGTTCGTCAGTTGGGTTATCCCAGCTAATTGGAGTCGTACATTTTCTACCGTATAGTATTTAGAAAGGGCTCAATTTAGCCGAAGTTTGGTATCCATTGTTATATGGAAATTCTACCAAGTGTAGATAGTCTTCCCACTTGTTCGGTTTTGTTCTTACGTACATGCAGAGCATATCCTCCACGATTTGGATTGTCCTTTCGGTCTGTCCATCTATTTGTGGGTGATAACTCATACTGAAATTCAAGTTAGTATTTAGCCATGCAAACAATTCCTTCCAAAAGGCGGATGTGAATTTTACGTCTCTATCTGAAATCACCATTTTAGGAATACCATGCAGTCTAAAAATTTCTTTCATGAATATTTCAGCAATGTTTATAGCTTTAAAAGTAGACTTTACAGGAATAAAGTGTGCAGGCTTATCGAGTTTATCAATTACAACCATAATAGAATCATTTTGTTTCTGAGTTTTAGGCAAACCTGTGTTAAAATCCAGTGATATGGTCTCCCACTTCCATTCTGGTACTAGTAATGGCTGTAATAGGCCGGTTGGATGCTGGTGCTCGGCCTTAACCTGCTGACAATCTTGGCACCCAGCCAAGTATTTTGTTGTTTCGACCTTCATACTAGGCCAGTAAAATAGTTTTCTAAGTGTTGTTATCGTTTTCTGGTAACCTGGATGGCCAGAATATGGTTTCTTATGCACTTTGTCCAAGACTGTTAATTTTAACTCTGCAGAATCTGGTAAGTAAAGCCTATTTTTAAATCATAGTAGTCCCTTCTTGTCAATACTTAGATCTGTTTTATATGAGTTTACGGTACTATTCTGTAATTTTGCCATTACCTTCGTGTAATTTTCGTCGTTAATACCTGTTGTCCTTATTCTTTGTTCCAGATCACTTTCGGCCCTGCTGATATTTATCTCGAATAACCCATGGACTCTTCTTCTTAAAGCGTCTGCTACTTTATTTTCCTTACCCTTGATATGTCTGACTTTGAAGTTGAATTCGCTCAAGAAGGCTAGCCATCTTGCCTGTCTTGCATTAAGATCTTGTTGGTTAAACAGATACTTCACCCCGCTATTTTCCACTAAAAGTAGGAATTTTCTGCCCATTATGTAGTGTCGCCACATTTTTAAGGCGTGTATTACTGCTGCTAATTCTAATTCATGAGTGAGATAATTTCGCTTATGTTCCTTTAATTTCTACCACTCATAACAAATAATGTGTCCTTCCTAAGTTAGGACACCACCTAGTCCTTCCTTAACTGCATCCACACATACTGTGAAGTCTTTATTGGGGTCTGCTACCTTCAATATGGGTGCAGTTTTCAATAATCCCTTCAGTTTGTTAAAACTCACTTGGCACTTCTCTGACCAGTTAAACTTGGTTCGCTTCTTTTGTAATGATGTGATAGGGTAGGCTATCTTGGAAAACCCTTCTATAAACATGCGGTAATATTCGGTGATTCCCATGAACGACTATATATCTGCTACATCCTTAGGCACCGACCATTCCATAATGGCTTTTGTGTTTTCTGGGTCTACGACAATGCCTTATGCTGAAATCACATGTCCTAGATATTGTATTTCTTTCTGATAGAAGTCACAGTTGTCAAATTTGGTGTACAGTTTGTGTTTCCTCAATGTTTGCAGAACCATTCTTAAGTGTTCATCATGTTCCTCTTATGTTTTTGAATATACCAGAATATCATCGATAAATACTACCATGAACTTGTCTAAGTACTAACTAAAAATATTGTTCATCAGACACATAAACGTGGCTGGTGCATTGGTGATTCTGAAAGGTATGA
>JASDQU010013868.1:28025-57764 GCA_032191745.1 Picea mariana | reverse complement strand
CAGAACACCGAGAATTTTCAGAAATCTTTTAGAACAAAATAATAGAGAAGTATCCTTAACTGGTTTGAGGAGGGCGACTAGTTAGCATTTCAGTTATCCGTTCTTGTTTTCACCAGGATGAACCTTCTCCACATAATATACACCAAATCGACTCTCCATGGTCATCTTTGGAGAAGTTACATAGAGTGACAATGCCCAAAGGAGGGAACAAAACCTAATTAGACCGTTCCAGAAGCAAAGTGAGAAAACAGTAAATGACTCGTATCTTTCCATGTGACTTTTGGGAGGTGGCCTACTCTGCACTGGACACGAAGGCTAGATGACAGGCCTCGAAAGGGACCCTAAGTAGACCACCATTAAGTGACTTGATAGAGTATTCAATGCGACCCTGACAATCCCACTTTCATTTCTCGTGCCGAGTTAATGCAAAGGAGGGCGATATTTCAGAACCTTACATTCATAACTAGCGAGGTTAAGTTCTCATCTCAATTATAGTATAACGATCATTTGATTATCGTCACATAAATCATAAAGGAGGAATATTACCATTGCAACCCAATGATATCTAACCAACTTTTTTAATGCTAATATAGACTAGGAACTAAACTCGTCTGATCCATCATAAGTGGTCAAACTAAGACTAAAACTAAATTCGCATCTAGAGTAAAGGCTGTGACTTGACCTTTGTTACGGGAACGAAATTACATGCTGAAACCCTTATTTCATGTGACCTGATATATGTTTATATATACATTAATACTATCCAGAAAGGAATGTGAAAGTTGTCGAGACCTTGTAAATTACCCAACTGAAATAGTCATACCCTAGAAATGAGAATTATGGAGGGCCTTATTAATATAAACTGGAGTACATAGAGGTACTTAATTATATTAGTACGTTATATATATATATATATATAGGTATATATTTATATATAAGTTCTAATATGTTTGTGGAATAAGTAAGGACATTTGGAATAATGTTACCACCTCCTTTCATGTTAGAAATGTCAAGGAATTCGAGAGGCTAAGATTGGTAAGGCTATTCCTAGTTATACATATGACTACTATAAGCATAAGTGGATTCAGGAATAAAATCCTCATAATGATAGCAACGTAGGGAAACATAAGCCCTGCCAGAGTTGAATATAAAATGACATCTTCCCCTTTAACTTGTCCTTACATCGTTTGAATTTGTTGTTGATAAAGAAAGAGAGTTAATGTCCCTAGTAAATGTTTTTTTTTTATTTGGTAAATTTGGGGATTATTACAATCAACAGGTAAAGGTCGAACATCAGTATCTGATAGGTATGTTACAACCTCTTCCTACACCCTAATGGAAATGGGAAATTATCTCGATGGAATTCATCACAGGTTTTGCTAAGACTCAAAGAAAAATTGAATCGATTATGGTAGTGATTGATAAACTAAGTAAATCTACACATTTTATACCTGTGAAATCTACTTACAAAGAGATTAATATCGTTGAAATTTTTATGAAAGAAATATTTATATTGCATGGAATTCCTAAGATTGTGATTTCAATATAGGAAATTATTCCAAGTTGGCACCAAGGTTTGGTGGCCCCTTTGATATTTTAATTCGAATTAGACTTGTGGCGTATCAACTAGCACTTCCAGTAAATTTAAAATTTCATAATATTTTTCATGTTTCATTATTGAAAATATATATTCATGATACTACTCACATCATTGATTGGAACATGGTGTAGGTGGAACCAGAAGGCGAGGTCCAAGAGGAACCTCTGTGCATTCTGGACATGAAATAAACAATACTTTGGAATAGATCCATCACCCAGGTAAAAGTGCAATGGAAGCACTTTAGTCATGAGGAGGCCACTTGCGAATTGGAAGAAGATATGTTGAAATCTTATCCAATCCTATTTCGAGAGATAAACGAACACTAAGGATAGTGTTATACTTAAAGGGGGGAGGATGTAATATCCTCAAATTTTATAGAAATAAATTCCGAATTGAATTTAGAAATAATTTTTTGTTTTTGGAAATTCGGATTTGGAAATAAATTGCCATTTATGGAAAATTCAAATTTAGAATTTTGGATTATGTAATTAATTATTTGATGACTATTGGGAAAATATTTGACTTTCCCAGGTCATATTTTGTTGGACACGTGTATGAGAATTTTTTTTTAACAAATTAAATGTTTGAAGACAAATGGAACAACAAGGTTAAAAATAGATGACTATGATTCCATGAGTGGGGAACAGGTTTGAGCTAACTAAGAGATTATTTTTACAAGTGGAAGAGGTTGAGTTCTTCCACTAGAAGCCCCTAAAAACCACGGATTTGTAAAGCTGTAAATTTCCCCAATGAGGGAAGGAAATGAAAAGTCCTAGGCACAAAATAAATGGAACATATATGAGAGGAAGGACATGGTTGAGTATGTTGAGAGGGAAAAATATCTTTTGTTATTAGGAGAACCTCTGATGTAAGAAAAAGTTTTTTTGTTGATCTATTGAATGTGATAGTGGATGAGGAGTACAAATCAATTTTCCCTTATAGAATCATGGTCAGGCTAGGGGGTGATCAGGACAAGTGATTATGGTTGTTTCGTTCTACGGTTGGGTGGAACGTGGTTGTTCCATTTGTTTCCAAGCATCAATATTCAGATATGTATCTGAGCTATATATTTCATTCTTGATGTTATATTTATGGTTGTTATTGGGTTATGAATATGTTTTTCCTTAACACATATAAGTGAAATCTGTTTAATTGGACTATATAGCCATGTTAGATTATGGCTTACCACAGTGTAATGATATTGGTACTATTGTTTATCTGAAGTATTAATGTTATATATATGTATGAATATATAAATAAATGGAAAAAACTGTGTTTATGTGCCTATTGGCAATTATAAATCTATATTATGATTTCTGTTCAAATCTGTACATAATCAAATACTTCAAAAAGGAAATAAAATCAGACTCTGTTCTTATTTTGTTATCATGTTGAAGATAGCTCGAAAGAATAAAAGTCCCAAAAACATTTTTATATGTATCTATTACACAAAAAGATAGTTGATATAGTAGACCTCAGAATGTTTTACTAATAAATGAAACCATTATAGTCAATAGGTCGATGACCAAACAATACAGTTGGGAGACCATAGACCCAAGAAATCCAAAACTTTTTTTTTTTTTTAAACAGAGCTTTAAAGGAGTCTACATAGAAACTGTCTATAACCAAAGAAAATGCACGCATGGATCGCTGAAGGTAGAACATGGAACTCAAATAATTTTTGGTGGCAAGATGTTTCCTTCATCAAGCACATTGTTATGCCCAACCTGAAATATAAATAAAGTGAGGGTATTATCATCTTCACTAGTACTCAATGTTTTAGTTAATGAAATAAATAAAATAAGTTAAAACACAACTTATCCTCGATGAAGACGAATATCTGATTGTCTTTGTTTCCTTTCGAAGTAGTCAATCCATGATCTAGGAGGAGGAGGAGTGGATCTGTAACCATCTAATGGGTTCCCTCGCAAAGAAAAATGGACCCATCATTAATTTAAATATCCATGAATAAACTTTTTAATTATCAATTGAAAGAAAGAAGAACATAATTTTAATACAAAATTGTGTTGTTTCAGTATCCTTGTGCATGTTCTCAGAAACTTTAAGAATCTAAAATACAAAGAATAGATATATAGAGGGGAATCAAATAATTGTAACCATTAAGGAAACTTACAAGCAAATATTTAATAAAGTAGCAATAATAAGTTACCTTACTCCTTATAGAGGCCAGAATGATAAAGATTATTAGCAAATTACAAAACATTCATGAAGGGAATGATTTAGAGTTACTTTATCAAAATATTGTTCATATGGACCAAAGTGAATGGAAGGAATTCATGGTCATTAAGTTTGAAACCATGTCTATATTCAACAATTAAAACAAAAAACAGTTACCTTTTTTATACAGAGGAAAATCCCAACAGTGATTCCTAATTTACTCACACGTAAAACTTTACATAGAGGATTATTGTCGTTTTACCTTTGATTGACCTATATTTTTTATGATCTTAGAGGAATATCTCTATTAGATAAAAGAAGTATACAAAACAAATATTACAGAGAAAATCATTAACCTTTAACAATAATACTCACTCCACGAGTTCTAGATATAATAAAACCATTAATTAATAAAAACATACAGAAACAGTTCAAATATGAATTTAACCTTAAAAAGAACTGTATTAAATGGTTTAATACAAGAAGCTTCATTGACTAGCCAGGTCCAGGATTGGAAGAAATGATAACACCTCAACTACATTTAGTATCGACCTTCACTCGGCTCTCGTATTTACAGTGTCTCCTTACCCAGTAACCCCAAACAAATGTCGTGGGTCTATTTACCCTATGTAGTCTGAAAACCCGCGTGAATAAATATTATAGAGAGTAGTCATGTTACAAAGAAATTTCACCATAGAGAAGAACAATGCATAGATGGAGGATGCTCTTCATAGAGACCAAGTATTGTATATATATATATATATATTATCCCACAGAGAGTATGTTATGTTATATACGCAAAGGAAACTATTATTGAAAGAATATTCAATGCATAGATAAAGGAGATAAAACACAGGTTGTACATTGTATTTAAATACATAGATTTTTATTTTCATAGAGAGCACACGTCGCCTTGACAAAGAGGGTATTCCACATAGAGTACTAGGTTTATTTATTCAAATAAAACTATTCCATAGAGAGAATATATTACACCAGATAATATATTCCAGACAACGAATGTTTACAAATGGATTTGTATATAAAACTAAATTTCAGAAGAAGGGATTCACACATAACACAATCACAAAGGAACAACAACTAAACCACAGAAGAATCCTTTTAAAACTGTCATATAGGGGTAATATAGTACTTACTCTTTCTATGGAGATAATTCATAGAGTCGAATACTATCTCCAGAGTCGAATGCCATAATAGAGCCGATTGCTAGCACCAGTCGTGAAGCGTAAACAATGAAATGACCAAGTGAAATGAGACTCAAGAGAATAGTTAAGAAGGAACTAATGGAACCTCGAGTCCCTATATGGTGAGGAGGAGTGTCAGGTACACCACCCCACTCCTTCTCATGTGATTTATTTGAAGTGTCGAGCCCACAGTGGGTGATCCACTAGAGTGGTCAGCCTAGGGGGTACTAGGTTGGTCAGTCTACCATTAATGGACTCGCCCTAGAGTAAATGGAAATACAAAACATCAGCCTAGGTCTAGAACTAACCTGGCGTCAACTTATTTTTGTTATCAAAATCACTTAATTGCTGGAGTAGACAGGTAACTAAAGGTCGGATTGATATTAATTGTGCACTGGTATAACTTCTTGCATAATCTGTATTACATATCATGTGTTACTTTCAAATTTACTATGGACAACTTTTAGTAGGGTATATTATTGTACCCTAGTGCATGGAATATGGACTGACATGGTTAGGCTTCCTAGTCTGCTAGGGTCATAACTTTATAGTCATAGTTCTTACATAAAGTCTCAACATATGTAATATAGATTGTATACATAACCTAGTTTATAATAATTGGATGGGGCATTGTTATGACAATATTGGGTATTATTCTTATGGATTTGATGAAACTTAACATGTTATGCATTCAAACTTTATACTGGAATTAAATATTCCTAGTACCTTTCTAATAATGTAGTCAAAATTAAGACTTTAATGCAGTGGCAGGGAGAATAGAATTTGAGTTAATCAAATGAGATAGCTATGGATTTATTTAATGGATCGTAAGAGTAAGTTGTTGTCTTGACACTAAACCTCATACTGGATTATTATGATAGTAGATCGAAAATTTTATACGCATCAACAATGGCTTAGATTTATTAGGAAATAATTCGTGTTTCACGAAAATTTTTCGATAATTTGATAGATGTTAATTCCCTGATAAAATAATTTATTTTCAGTGAAATTTGGGGTACGTTATAGAGAGAGAGAGAGAGAGACAGAGAGATTACAAAAAGGGGTAGGAAATGTCAAGAGGGAGAGATAGTATGGAAATTGTGGTGGTTAGGGAGGGATGGATAGTGAGAGAGAGGGGGGGAAGGGTGGTGGAGAGAGAGAGGTAAATATGGAGAGAGGTAGATAGGGAAAGAGTGGGGAGACAAAGAGGGAGGAGAGGATATAAAGTGTGTGTGAGAGAGAGACAGGTTGAATAGAGAGGAAAATATAGAGGGAGGGATGTAGAGAGTGGTAGAGTGAGAGAGTGTGAGAGAGAGATAGATTTTGGGAGGGAGAGAAAGGAGAGACAAAGAGAGAGTGAGTGGGGGAGAGGGGTAAATGTAGTGGGGAGAGAGAGGGAGAGAGGTGGAGAGTGAGATGGAGAGAGATATGGAGGGAAAATGTAGAGAGAGATAAACAAGGAGAGGGGGGAGAGTATCAGATAGAGAGATATACAAAGAAGTGGCGAGAGATGATCAAAGGAGACGAGAGAGAGTAGGAAAGCGATTGAGGGAGAGAGATAGAGAGAGATGGGGGGAGATAGAGAATTAATGAGAGGTAGGTAAAGAGATGGGGGGGGTAGAGAAAGGAAGGGAGATACATGGATGGGTAGGAAAGAAAGAGAGACGGGGGGATGGGGGAGAGAGAGAGAGAGAGAGAGAGAGAGAGAGAGAGAGAGAAAAGGAAGGGATAGAGAGTTTGGTAGTGGGGTTAGATGAAGGAGGGAGAGGTTGATAAAGAAAGAGAGGGAGTGAGGGAGAGAGAGAGGGGGGAGAGTCGGGAAGAGATAGAGGGAAATTGGGATATAGGGGCAAAGGAGGGAGAGAGAGAGGAGGGGGGGAGAGKGGGTAATAGATTGAGCAAAGAATATATAGGTAAAAGGAGGGAGAAAAAGAGAGGGATAGGGGGAGACATAAAGTGAGTGATAAAATGAGAAATTAAGTGAGAGAGAGAGGGGAAGATATAGGTAGAAATGGAGAGAGAGGTAGAGAGAGAGAGAAAGAGAGTTTTGGGGAGAGAGAGATATGGGGAGAGAGAAAGAGAGAGGGAGATAGATACAAAGTGATGGGGTGAGGGGCTATATGAAAGAGAGAAATAGGGAGAGGGAGAGAGTGGGAGGAAGGGAGATACGGGGAGAGAGGTAGAGAGAAAAATAGAAAGAGAGAGGTGATTATGATATGGAGAGAGAGGGGGAGGGGTAGAGAGATAGTTGGGGAGGGAGACAGAGAAAAAAGAGAGAAGGGAGGGAAAATAGGGGAGAGAGAAAGGGAAACAAGGCCAGAGGTAGAGAGGGGAAATGCAGGGGGACAGATGGAGCAAGAGTGAGGGTTGTATAAAGATAGGGGGAGGGGAAGAGAATTGAAGGGAGAGATAGAGGGAAGGAAATAAGAATCATGAAAGGAATGGGGATATCATGAGGGAGAGAGAGAGAGAGAGAGAGGTAAAGAAAGAGATAGAGGGTGGGATAGAGAGAGCAGGACAATGGGGTGAGGAACACAAGAAGAGAGAGAGAGAGAGAGAGAGAGAGAGAGAGAGAGAGAGGAATATGTATAGAGAGAGATAGATTCATTTTAGGAACATGCACTCTATGACATCCCCAAAAATAAAGTATCTTTGAAATTCAAAAATTGTAAGAAAATTATTCTCTTTTTAGTAAATTTTTTGGAAATTTTTTGCAATTTATGGAAATTACGAATTTTGAATTTGATAAATTGTAATTAATTGTTATGATTGTTGGGAAGAGATATGATTTGACCCAAATAACTATTTGACTATGACAATTGTACGTAAACAGAATATTGTTTTAATTATTGCAGGAGGACAAATGGAACAACCATGTTAAATTTAGCCGACCATGACTCCATGAGTGGGGAACATGTTGGAACTACCTCTGGGTTGATTGTTACAAGTGGAAAATTAGGGATTTGGCCATTGGAACCCCTTATAAAATCAGCAATTTAGAAAGCTGCAAATATTCCCAAGGGAAGGATGAAAGACCTAGGCAAAAATATTGTTTTGATAAATAGGATATGTGAGGAGGCGGGATGCTGCCTAGTATGGAGGGAAAAGACTACTGGTATTCTTGTTGTTATGAGAACTACTGATTGAGTGTGAGGCAAAAGGATAATACTAAAAAAAAAACATTTCTGAGGAGAAGGTTCCAAGTTCTCCCTCATGGGTTCATGGTTAGGCTAGGGGGTGAATCAGGAAAGTAGTTTGGCTGCCCTATTCTACGGTCGAGAGAAACGTGGTTGTTCCCTTTGTCTTCCCGCAAACTGTTTCAGATATGTAATCTGTTGTTCACTATTTTGAATGATATATAACTTATGTAATGCATCTGGTTGAATGATTGTATCTAATTGTTCTAATGCATCTGGTTGAATGATTGTATCTAATTGTTGTAATGCATTTGTTTAAATGATCATATATCTGATGAATGAGATTGTTGTATCTAAATTGAATTAGTTATATCACTATAGAGTGAATTATTTACAGAGGTAGTGTAATCATTAGAGTCTATATGGGCACAATAACATGAAAGAAAATTGTTCGATTATATGAATATATGTAGTCCAGTTTCCTACAGAATAGTTTGTACATCATTTACTAAAATCAACTTCCCGAACAACTCCTTTTGACTAGATTAGAGTTTGCATGAAAGTTAGAAATTGTTTGATTCTCTTTTTAGGAAAATCGAATGGATTGGTGTGATTAAATTATGGAAGTAACCATTTCTATAATTGGATTTTGTTTAGAATAGAGGTATTTCCTGCATATCGAAAATTCAGGTATAAAACATCTAGGCATGAATAGATTGAAAACCAGTTTATATGTATATATGAAGTAAGTATATTTCTACAATTACAAAACTCAAAGTCATAAATTTAATCGGAATGCTATCTACCACTTAGTGTGGATTTAATCCTTTATGAACCAATAAATTTCGATGATATATCGATATCACATTTAGACCAGTATCTGTCTAAATTACTATTAGAAGACATTATAATGAAATCCATAACCTAATGTCTACATAAGAAAACATATATCTATATATGAACATACTGATAGGGATCCGTTTTTGATGCAGGAGCATATCCCACGTCAAGCGAGCCAACGCGGAAGACAAGAGACAGCTGGGCAAGTGCCAACAAAAATTTTGAAATTTACCTTGGGATTGTTGCACAAACATAAATGTAAAAAATGAATGAAGCGCACTTGTGTGATGTAATCAGACCTTGAGTAGCTCGCTCTTATCCTTAGTAGGTAGGAGGCATTTAAGATAGTTAATGCAGGTAGATAGAAATTAATTCTAGATTAGACTGTTTGAGAGTGCAAGAGGGAAACGGGATATAGACACCCTCATTGTGTATTGTATCATAAGATTTGAAGAATTCTAAAGAAGGAGAGCAAGAGCAAGCAGAGAACTGTGTAAGAACACCCATGTACAGACATTTGGATTAATAGAAAGATTTGATTCAAATTCATGGGTTGTGTTGTTCTCTGTGTATTGATGTTATGTTCATGAATGTTTGCTTCCTGTTATACATTTGCTTTGATATGATGTGTATATGATTTCATGTTCTAAGTGAAGTCTGAAAGGAAGAGTGGATGAGTTTCAATTATTTCTCTATCTGAGCAAAAATTCCTGCAAGGAGTTCAGTCGAAGTGTCCGCAAGGAGTGCATTGACAGAGGGTTCAGATAGGTAGCAATTGTTCTCATCTCCGCAGAAGTGCAGTTGGGCACAAGAGTCGTGCAAGGAGTGCGTAGGCAAAGAAAAGTCTCAAGGTTGCGAACCTGAGTAAGGTGTGAGAGACTGCTGCTGCAGGAGTGCGCATATTCGAAGGTATTCAACACTTGGAAGTGTCTGAGAGTTGCCATAAGGAGTGCATGCAAAAATCTTCTCTAAGACTCAGAGTCGTGAGAAAGCTCAGGAGGGATAAATCCTTTGAAGCTATTGAAGGTAGCATAAGGAGTTGGAGCGTATCGAGTGACTCAAGGCGATGGAGTTTTCTGTCACAGGTGATTAAGTCCGAGAAGGAGTCCTTGGTTCACTTCGTGAACGTATTAAGGAGGAGAAGATAGACGGTCAGGATCTTGTGGAGAGGATTTGCGAAATCTCGCCAGTCATCTGATCTGGTAAAGAAGTGGGGAGGTTACAGCTGCATCTGGAGCTCAAGCTCTAGGAATTGTGAGTCGTTGAATCATCAGACAGTTACCTATCAACCATCCATTTGACAGGAGTTGCACAGGGTTTAAATCTTCGTGACCAAAGTGGAAACCCTGAGAAGCATCGGGACATTGAGGCATCGGGGTTCGGGAAATCGAGAATCCCATGGACCAGAGATCAACAAATCCATCGTGGAAATCCCGATGAGCTTAGAGCCATCCATCTGTTGGGACAGGTGGCACGAACCATGAGTCATCGGTATATCAGAGGTTCAGAAGTCAAGAGCTCGAGACCTCTTGAGTTCCGAAATAGTGAGGGGATCATAGTCATGGATCTCAAGAAGGACATGTATTGTGTGATCACTCAACTGGAAATTCGGTCATCGGGGGCTCATATAGGTGAATGGTTTGACTTTGTGCTTGGCGAAGTCCAAGGTTCGATCTGAACCATCCATCAATTGGGACGCATGTTGGAAGATCTAACGAAGTCGAGGTTCGGTGTATCAGAGGTCTTGAGGACAAGATACTCTTGCAATTTGGAATCACGAAACGCGATATCCCTATAGGCCAAAGGAATAGTGTGGGGCCACAGGCATCGGTAGGTGGACAGGTGGCACATCCTTTCAGGAATTTGGTGAAGGAGAAGGCCCGAAAAATATAGGCATTAGGATTCGCGATCTTGCGAACTCTGAAATGTTGATGGAGTAAAGGGACTGTTGAAAAGTCAACTCACGAATGCATCGGAGTTTCTGCGTATCGGGACTCGAGGGTCGGAGAACCGAGTTGCTCGACACCGCGAGTGCGGAAACTGCGATAAGAAAAGTTTCGACAGGGTAAAGAGAAAGGTCAATGTTGACTTGAATCGGGATTCGGGGATCCGAGAGTCCTACGCTCGATCACTGGCCTCGCGAAGTCGTGAAGTCCGATTCCCCGATAAGTAAAGAGAGGGGATTGCACGCAGAGTTCTGTGGGTGTATACTTCTCGATAGGGAAATAGAAGGACATTAGAGTTCTTCAGGTTGTGGTAAAGGGAAGATCTTGTGAGCAGACGTGCTTGCGAGCGCGCCTGCACCAAGTGGTATTAGAGCTTAGAAAAGCTTATTTGGTTTCTGTAGCGGGGAAAAGGAATATTCACCATGGCATCGAGGAGAAGAGATAGACAATCACCTGATCCAGAGGATGAAAGGGAAATGCCCAGAGGAAGGGGTAGAGAGGTGCAGAATCCAGAAGTAGAAAGAGATCTGCATAACATACGCGCTAGACTTGTGGACATGGAGATAAGACAAAGGCGCACAGCTGATGTAGGAGATATTAGTGAGTCCGAAAATGAAGATGATGTTGGACATGGAGAAGAAGAAGTCACAGTAGAAGATGCAACAAATGAACACTTACTTAAAGCTATTGCAAGAATGGGTGCAAAGGCGAAGATGGACATTCCAGTTTATGAGGGAAATCTGGATGTAGAAGAGCTTCTATAGTGGATTAGAGCTCTAGACACATATTTTGACTACGAAGATATCAAAGAGGACAAAAAGGTCAAGCATGTCATCACGAGATTAAAAGGACATGCAGCCTTGCGGTGGGATGAACTACAAGTGGATAGGCATTGCCAAGGCAAGTAGAAAATTAAGAGATGGGACAGGATGATTGCAAAGATGAAGGAAAAATTCATCCCCAGGGACTACCAGATTACTCTGTTTAGGAGGATGCAGAACCTGAGACAGAAGATGATGTCAGTAAAGGAATATACTGAAGAGTTTTACAGGTTGAATATCAGGGTAGGTCATCGTGAAAGAAATGACGAAAAAGTGGCTAGGTATATGAATGGCCTGAGATATGAGATCTAGGATGAAATGAGTATGGTGACCATTCGAACGGTGGAAGATGCTTATCATATGGCTCTAAAAGCTGAAGAGAAGCTGAGATGAAAGCAGAGTCAGAGGGGCAGAGGTAGAAGTCATCCCAGAGGAAAATCAGTTTCCCAGGAAAGAACCCAGAAGCCCAGGAATGACTAGAAGAAACCTCAGACACGGACAAAGAGGGGTGGAAGCTCACAGCGAGGGCGATATGCTGAACAGAGAGGAAATCATAATGAGTAGAGAGGAGATTATGCTGACAACACAAATTTTCCTTGTACTAGAGGTAGAGGAAGAGGAAGAGGTGGAGTAATAACATGCTTCACATGTGGAAAGAATGGGCACAAGTATTACGAGTGTCCATATAAAAGGAAATAAACTAGAGAAACTCACATCACTGAGGCACAAAGGCGAGGTGTTGAGGCAAAAGACGTTGAAGGTGGAAGATCATTGATGATGCGAAAAGTCCTTTTGACACCAGAGAAAGAGGTGGAAAGCTCAGTCCAAAGGACCAGACTTTTTAGGACTACTTGCAAGACCAAGGATAGGGCATGCAAGGTCATTGTAGACAGTGGTAGCATGGACAATCTCGTTTCAACCGAGATGGTAGAAAAGATGGACCTGGAGACGACTGATCATCCAAGTCCATATAAAGTTTCATGGCTACAAAAAGGAGATCAGGTAAATGTCACCAAACAGTGTTTGGTTGAATTTAAGATAGGAGGATATAATGATAATATTTTATGTGATGTCATTCCTATGGATGTTTGTCATCTATTTCTGGGTAGGCCATGGCAATATGACAGAAATGTGATTCATGATGGGTGAATGAACACATACACCCTAGAGAAGAATGGGAGGACACACATGTTGCTTCCAATCAAGGATAAGGAGGTGAAGCCGGAAGTAAGAAACACAGTACTTCTCATGAGTGGGAAGGAACTTACAGAGGTCAAGAAGAAGGAGGATCCATAGTTCATTGTGGTCAGAAAACCAAAGATTGTTCTGACTAGCACAAGAGTGGATGATTTACCAGAAGAAGTTCAAGGACTGTTGGAAGAGTTTGCTGACATTGTAGTGGACGAATTACCTCATTAGTTGCCACCAATCATGAGTGTGAGTCATCACATTGATCTCATACCAGGAGCCAGTTTTCCAAACAAAGCCGTGTATAGATTGACGCCGCAGGAGAATGAAGAGGTTTAAAGGCAAGTCCAGGATTTGTTGGACAAAGGTTTGGTCAGAGAAAGCTTGAGTCCATGTGTTGTTCCGATAGTACTCAGTCCGAAGAAAGATGGAGGCTGGAGGATGTGTACTGACTCAAGGGTGATAAACAAGATAACCATCATGTACAAATTTCCATTGCCAAGAATGGATGATTTGATGGATTGTTTAAGTGGAGCAAATTTTTTTTCGAAGATTGACTTGAAGAGTGGATATCACCAGATTTGTATGAGAGAAGGTGATGAATGGAAAACAACATTCAAAACAAATGAAGGGTTGTATGAATGGCTTGTTATGCCGTTTGGCTTAACAAATGTGCCAATTACCTTCATGAGATTGATGAACGAAGTCCTGAAGGAATTCATTGAGAAATTTGTCATTGTGTATTTAGATGATATACTGGTTTTCAGTAAAACAACAGTGGAGCATCTGAAGCATTTGGCTATAGTAATGTAGAAATTGCAGCAGGAGAAGCTATTGATAAACATGAACAAGTCCTCATTCATGAAGGCAGAGCTCATTTATTTGGGATTTTTTGTTTCGGAAAATGAGTTTAGGATGGATCCAGATAAAGTGGAGGTGATCAAGAATTGGCCATCGCCGAAGAATATCTTTGAGGTGAGAAGTTTTCATGGATTGGCTAGTTTCTACCGAAAGTTCATCAGGGATTTCAGTGGAATTAGTGTAGCGATGATGGATACAGTGAAAATAATTGTGTCGTTTCTTCACTGTATCCATCATNACAGAAGAGGCTGAAAAGAGTTTCAATCTGTTGAAGAGGAAGATCACGGAACAACCAGTTTTGGTGTTGTCGGATTTCTGAAAAACATTTCAAGTGAAATGCGATGTAAGCAGGTTTGCAATCGGGGCGGTCTTAATTCAGGAAGACAGGCCGATAGCATATTTCAGCGAGAAGCTGAATGAAGCAAAGGTGAAGTATTCCACATATGATAAGGAGTTTTATGCCATCATACATGCATTGAATAAGTGGAGGCATTACTTGATCCCAAAAGAGTTTGTATTGTATAGTGATAATCATACATTGTAGTTTGTGACTCAATAGGAAAAGTTGAATCAAAAACATGTTAAATGGGTTGAGTATATGCAAAATTTCACTTTTGTTATTAAACATATTTCTGGAACTACTAACAAAGTTGTTGATGGTTTGAGCAGGAAGTGTTTGCTGTTGCAAGAGTTCAAAGTCAAAACGTTGGGTTTTGATGATCTCAGGGACATGTACAGAGATGATCTAGATTTTCAGGAGGCATATGGAGCAGCTGAGAATCCAGTTCTCAGAGATAGAATTCCGTGGATAGAATACATGATCCAAGAAGGATTGTTGTTCAGAGGCAATCAACTGTGTATTCCAAAATGCTCCATGAGGGAGAACTTGTTGAAGGAGAAACACAGTGGAGGATTGGCAGGGCATTTTGGTCACAAAAAGACATTCACAAACTTGAATGAGTCATATTTTTGGCCAGGAATGCGAGAAGAGGTCAAGAAATTTGTAGACAGATGCAAAATTTGCTAGAATTCGAAGGGAAAGAGGTAGAATGCAGGTTTTTATCAACCATTACACATACCTGAGAAGCCGTGGGATGAAATTAGCATGGATTTCATATTGGGATTGCCAAGGATGCAAAGAGGATTTGATTCGATCTTTGTGGTGGTGGATAGATTTTCCAAAATGGCACACTTCATTCCATGTCAGAATACCAATGACGCGACTCACATCACGAACCCGTTTTTCAAAGAAGTAGCATAGTTTCAGACAGAGATACAAAGTTCATAGGGAATTTCTAGAGAAACTTATGGAAGAAGTTGGGAACTAACTTGTTATTTAGTTTGGCTTATCATCCTTAGACAGATGGACAGACAAAAGTGGTAAACAGAAGTCTACGAGATTTGCTGAGAAGCTTGGTGACAGAGAACCACAACAGTTGGGACAATATATTGCTGCAGGTAGAGTTTTTGTATAATGACTCAGTCAATAGGAGCACAGGGCAAAGTCCATTTCAGGTTGTTTATGGTGTGAAACCAAGAGGAATTTCTGAACTGAGAGATTCAGAACAGACTGCAACTAGGAGCACTAGTGCAGAAGAATTCACATAGGCAATGAAGGAACTTCATAGCCAGGTGAAGGAGCGATTGCAGAATTCAAGCCAGGAGTGTAAGCGCAGAGCCGATCAGCATAGAAGACAACTTCAGTTTGAGGTTGGTGATTTAATTCTAGCACATTTGAGGAAAGAAAGGTTCTCTAGAGGAACATATAATAAGTTAAAGATGAATAAAATCGGACCCTGCAAGGTCCTAAGAAAATTTGGGGTGAATGCTTATGAGATTGAATTACCCGATGGGATCGGAATTTCTCCAATATTCAATATCTCATATTTGTACCCATATAAGCCTGAGGAAGCAAGAGCAGAAAATGAACAATCAGAGATTCAGTGGCGAAAGAAAATGCTAGTTGCAGAAAATACATAGATGGAACGTATACTGGATAAAAGAATTGGCAAGAGGACCAGGCGAAAGCAATACTTTGAATATTTGGTCAAGTGGAAGGGCCATCCAGTTGAAGATGCCAGCTGGGAGAATGAAGAGGAGATACAAAAGCATGGACATACCATGCAGGAGCTCATGGACAGGAGCCCATGAAAGTTTTCAAGCGAGGGAGTATGATGTAGGAGCATCTCCCACGTCAAGCGAGCCAGCGCGGAAGACAAGAGATAGCTGGGCAAGTGCCAGCACAAATTTTGAAATTTACCTTGGGATTGTTGCACGAACATAAATGTAACAAATTAATGAAGTTCACTTGTGTGATGTAATCAGACCTTGAGAAGCTCGCTCTCATCCTTAGTAGGAATGAGGCATTTAAGATAGTTAATGCAGGTAGATAGAAATTAATTCTAGATTAGACTGTTTGAGAGTGCAAGAGGGAAACGGGATATAAACATCCTCATTGTGTATTGTATCATAATATTTGAAGAATTCTGAAGAAGGAGAGCAAGAGCAAGCAGAGAAATGTGTAAGAATACCCATGTACAGACATTTGGATTAATAGAAAGCTTTGATTCAAATTCATGGGCTGTGTTGTTCTATGTGTATTGATGTTATGTTCATGAATGTTTTCTTCCTGTTATACATTTGCTTTGATATGATGTGTATATGATTTCATGTTCTAAGTGAATTCTGAAAGAAAGAGTGGATGAGTTTCAATTATTTCTCTATCTGAGAAAGAATTCCTGCAAGGAGTGCAGGCGAAGTGTCCGCAAGGAGTGCGTTGACAGAGGGTTCATATAGGTAGCAATTGTTCTCATCTCCGCAGAAGTGCATTTGGGCATAGGATTCGTGCAAGGAGTGCGCAGGCAAAAAAAAGTCTTAGGTTTGTGAACCTAAGTAAGGTGTGAGAGACTGCTGCTGTAGGAGTGCGCAGAGTCGAAGGTATTCAGCACTTGGAAGTGTCTGAGAGTTTCCACAAGGAGTGCGTGCAAAAATATTCTCTAAGACTCAGAGTCGTGAGAAAGATCAGGAGGGATAAATCCTTTGAAGCTATTGAAGGTAGCATAAGGAGTTGGAGCGTATCGAGTGACTCAAGGCGACGAAGTTTTGTGTCACAGGTGATTAAGTACGGGAAGGAGTCTTTGGTTCACTTCATGAACATATCGAGGAGGAGAAGATAGATGGTCAGGATCTTGTGGAGAGGATTTGCGAAATCCTGCTAGCCATCTAATCAGGTAAAGAAGCGGGGAGGTTACGGCTGCATCTAGAGCTCAAGCTCTAGGGATCGTGAGTCATTGGATCATCAAACAGTTACCCGTCAACCGTCCATTTGACAGGAGTTGCGCAGGATTTAAATCTTCGTGAGAAGAGTGGAAACCCCGAGAAGCATCGGTACATTGAGGCATCGGGGTTAGAGAAATCGAGAATCCCATGGACCAGAGATCAGAAAATCCATCTTGGAAATACCGATGAGCTCAGAGCCGTCCATCTGTTGGGACAGCTGGTAGGAACCAGGAGTCATCGGTATATCAGATGTTCAGAAGTTAAGAGCTCGAGACCTCTTGAGTTCCGAAACAGCGAGGGGATCATAGCCATGGATCTCAAGAAGGACATGTGTCATGTGATCACTCAATCGGGGATTCATTCATCGGGGGATCATATAGGTGAATGGTTTGACTTTGTGCTTGGCAAAGTCCAAGGTTTGATCTGAATCGTCCATCAGTTGGGACGCATGTCGGAAGATCTAACGAAGTCAAGGTTCGGCGTAGCCGACGTCTTGAGGACAAGATACTCTTACAATTTGGAATTGTGAAACATGATATCCCAATAGGCCAAAGGAACAATGTGGGGCCATAGGCATCGGTAGGTGGACAGGTGGCACATCCTTTCAGAAATTCGGGGAAGGAGAAGGCCCAAAAAATATAGGCATTAGGATTCGCGATCTTGCGAACTCCGAAATGTCGATGGAGTAAAGGGACTGTTGAAAAGTCAACTCACGAATGCATCAAATTTTCTTCATATTGGGACTTGGGGGTCGGAGAACCGAATTTTTCGACACCGTGAGTGTCGAAACCGCGATAAGAAAAGTTCTGACAGGGTAAAGGGAAAGGTCAGCGTTGACTTGAATCAAGATTTGGGGATCTGAGAGTCCTATGATCGATCATTGGCCTCGTAAAGTCGCAAAGTCCGATTCCCTGATAAGTAAAGAGAGGGGATCGCACGTAGCGTTCTATGGGTGCAGACTTCCTGATAGGGAAATAGAAGGACATTAGAGTTCTTGGGGCCGTGATAAAGGGAGGATCCTGTGAGCGAACGTTCTAGCGAGCGCGCCTGCACCAGTTCCTGTACTATGAGTATGATGAATTTTCGACAGACATGCAACCACAACAATAAATCAAATGCATAGGAGTTGGAACACTCTGAATAAAGAAACAACCAACGTATTTCATTCAACATGAATTTGAATACAGTAGACTAATAAATAACAAGTACAGTATTCGAAATTTAAAGACAGAGAAACTTTGACACGAATTATCTTTTCGAGTAAGATTTCATCAAGATTGCCTTACATAAATTTAAGAAAAGGAATGTATTACAGAGTTTCCAGATATAAATTCAAATAAAGACTCAATACTATGCAAGAACTGGCATTACACCATTAATGGAAAAACGATCCAAAAATATTTACTCCAACAAACTTTACAACAAACAAATAACTACTTTAATAGAACTAGTGGAATCACAATCTCCTTGGATGATGATAGAACCTGTATTCAGATGACGGAAATGAATCAACATCATTTAGGTGACAAGGTTTCATTCCAAGAATCGAATATCATGCCTTAGAATGCTAATAAACTGTCCGAGGTATCACGGAGACATAAGCAGGAAAACCAAATAACAATGGTAAAAACCAGCCAAGGGTCTGATAGATTCACAGAAGGAAAACTCCATCCATTACACGAGATACAAATAAAAGGAATATAACATATTACTCTATCCAAACAGAAAGAGTCCCCATTGACAAACTATTCACAGGGCCAACATCTCTTGGTGAGATTTGTTAAGGGAAAATGAAATAGAAATAATGAAACAAAGCGACAGATATACCAGACCTTAGGTATTTCTCAGTAGGACTCTTTGTAAGAACTATATCCTCCCTCTGTTAGATGGAATCTTAATTGAGGGGTGGCGTATGATATCCAACAACCCTAACTCTAAAATACACAATAACGACTACAGAGAATTCTCAAACGACTAATAAAAAGAGGAACACCAACAACCTCAGAGAGGAAACCACTTTCTCTTCTAGGACTAAGGATGATGTTGAAAGGTATTACAAAGAGATTTTCCACAGGGGAGAATGCAACAAGAATATAAGATACAATGGTAACTGACAGAAACAACAAAAATACTTAACGTCTTTCTGAAAATTACACCTCCTTACTGTTATCTATATCGGTATTATGTTAAGAAATAACTTACTAGGCTTTCATACCCGATCATTAGTTACACCTTGGAATGACCATCATCACTCATAGACTTCTCCTTTGAGATTTTGGGTAGGTAGAACCTTTTCAAAAAAAAAAAAAACCTCAAGAATGACAAAACTGTGAACCTACTCCAACCCGAAATGGTGCAATGATGTCTCGTAGTAAATGCAGGGAGTGTGGAGGATGGTTAGCCATGTGACAACGACAAAGTGAGAGTGACACTTTGGGTATGGAGCCCAGTAAACATAAATGAATTTCGTAGGATTACCATTAATGAAGTACAGGGATTTAACTAGTACGACAGTAAACCATCTCTTGCACTTAAATAATATCTCAATTTGACACCATCATGACTTAGGTTAAAACCTTCGCCCCCTCTGTGTTAGTCCCAAACGGCAGTCATATCCTAGTTGTCAAGATTCCATTGGCATTTCGATCTAGTATTTTCATTACTTTCAACTACCATTTTCAAAGAACCAAAACATAACCGAGACTTGGTAGTTAGGTTAACTACTTGGTAAAAGAGAAAAAAACTGACTCCATGCCCCGCATGGACAAGATGAGTTGAAACATTTATTATAATGAGCCTTGTGTTAAATTAAAAAGAGTTGAAACATGTATTATAAGACTACCCTTGTATATGTAACCTATATGAATATGGGTAAAGTTGGAGGAAAGAAGGGGGCTTACTTAAGGTATTGGGGACTTTCCTTGTAACCTCCCTTATCATGTCATATATAGGATATATGGTGGCAAGTAGGGGTCTAGGGGGTTTATAACAAGGTTTTGTTTCATATAGAGAGTTTCTTTAGCAAGGTTTTATTACAGAATTTCTTAAGCAAGTCAACAATAGAATCACATAACTAGGAGATTCTTCAGCTTCTTCTTCTTCTTCTTCTTCCAAGAAGTTTATAAACAATTTTTTTTGTGTGATAAATATGAGGTACATTACATATGCTATCAGAGAAACAGGTTACAACACTTGGACCTTGAACATGGCCATCTAATTTACTTCACATATAATTTTGTTTATGTAAAGCTAATAAAACCTTTATTGTTGTAAAAAAAAAAAGCCTTTCTGTTTTGTTTTAATCATGGCAGCACAGGATGACCCAGAAATTAGGCTTGATGGGAACCCTGAACAAAGACTTCCTGAAAATCAGAGACAAAATAGTGACGGAATTTCACCTACTGAAGTTATGGAAACAATGAGGAATCTCATTGTCGAATTGCAGGTTTTCAAAGACGACAATGAGAAACTGAAGAAAGAACAACAGGAGTAGCAGGAAATAAATGAAGTCCTGCTGCATAGTATAGTTACCAAGAAAATCCCAAAGGATGATAACAATGAAGAAGAGTTCAACAAAAGGGCCTCCAAGAATTCTGGGCCTGAAGCAGAAAAAGGGGACAGTTCGTTTGAAGGAACACCCTCAACTAAGGACAAAACAAAGATAGACAAAAGAAGAAAACAAGTAGACAACCTTGAAGGAGAATTTAAGAAAATTAAACTAGCTACCTTTGATGGAGAATCCATAACAGGGGAGGAAGTCGAGGCATGGTTATTAGACATAATTTTTTTTTTCGAGATATACAACTATTCCAACAATATGAAGGTCAGAATGACCATTTATAATCTGAAAGGAAAATCCAGCATTTGGTGGCAAGATCTGACATTGGCCAAGGGATTAAAGGAGAAATAAATGGAGTGGTTTGACTTTAATAAATATTTCAAGAAACAGTACCTATCTGAAAGCTACTATGAAAGGAAAACCAAAGAATTTTATAAGTTACGACTTGGTCATATGACGATGGAGGATATTATAAATAAATTCCTGAAATTACTAAGGTTTGTACCTTACATCCGGGAGGACAAGGTAAAAATCCATCGGTTCCTAAGATATTTACCCTAGTCCTACAGGGACATAATTAAGTTTAATAACCCCAAGTTCTTGAGTGAAGTATTCAAGAAAGCATGGATGTGCAATGACCAGTATAAACAATGGGCATAATTACCCAAAGCTTGGAAGGATAAGAAACAGGACCGAATGAACTAGTGGAAGATTTCCTAGAAAGGATTTTCACTACAATAATCCAAGTACGCAAAGCAACGGTAAACCGGTAAATATGGGAACAAAGAAGTTTGAGGACAATCCCCAAGAACCGTTGAAGTGATGGGAATGTGGAGAACCTTATCTCAAGAGGTATTGTCCACGTTTAAACATGGAGAACAGAACTGTTGTTCATAATTTGCAGGAAGCTTCAATGGTGGGGAATGTAGGCAGAAGCTTGCATCGAATAAGTACATCCACTAATGGTCAGCAAGCTGACCCCCAGTTCTCTGTGGTGGAAATCGAAGGTAAAATCAATAACACTCGAATTTCTATTTTAATTGACCCTGGAGCTATGTTAAGTTATATCACTCCTGTTGTGGTAGAGTCAAATAAAGATAAGAAAGTGAAACACACAAAATCATGGTTGGTACAACTAGCAACAGGAAGAAAAAGAAAAGTGGTTGACTTTGTTTCTGATTTTGAGTTCAGTTTAGATTGTCAAAACATAAGAACAAATATGAACATTCTACCACTAGGATCTTATGATGTGATTATTAGAATGGATTGGTTGGAAAAGAACAAAGAAGTTCTATATTGTTATACAAAAACACTTAATTATAATGACAGTTATGACACTACCAGAACAACCCAAGGTATACAAAAACTACTATTAGTTAGACAAGTTTCAGCAATGCAATTCAAGAAATTCATAAGAAAGGGTTGCCAAGTTTACATCATCCAAGTAACGAATCTATTAGAAAAAGAAGATAAGCCAAAGTTAGAAGACATTGTTGTCCTATGTGAATTAAGAGACATGTTTGTTGATGAGATACCGGAATTACCTCCTAGAAGGGAAATAGACTTCTCCATAGACCTACTGCCTGGTCAACCCCTATCTATAAAGCACCTTACCGAATGAGTTTGCCAAAATTGACAGAATTAAAAATGCAACTGCAAGAGTTATTGGATAAAGAGTATATCAGACCAAGTGTTTCACCATGGGGAGCACTAGTCCTCTTTGTGAAAAATAAAGATGATACTCTAAGACTATGTATCGATTATAGATAATTGAACAAAATGACTATTAAGAACAAGTACCCCTTACCTAGGATAAATGATATATTCGATCAAGTAGGTGGGGCCAAGATATTTTCAAAATTGGACTTATGATCTGGTTATCATCAGGTTAGGATAAAGGATGAGGATATAAGCAAAACAACTTTTTGAATAAGATATGGACACTATGAATTTGTAGTCATACCTTTCAGACTCACTAACGCACCAACCACGTTTATGTGCCTGATGAACAGTATTTTCAGTTAGTAGTTAGAAAAGTTCATACTAGTATTTATCGACAATATTCTGGTCTATTCTAAAATAGAGGAAGAACATGAAGAACACTTATGAATAGTTCTGCAAACTTTGAGGAAACACAAATTGTATGCCAAATTTGATAAGTGTGATTTCTATCAAAAGAAAATATAGTACCTAGGACATGTAATTTTAGCAGAAGGCATTGTCGTTGACCTTGAGAAAATAAAAACCATCATGGAATGGTTGTTACCGAAGTATGTAGTGGATATCCGGTCATTCATGGGAATCACTGGATATTGTCACAGATTTATAGACGGTTTTTCCAAGATAGCCTACCCCATCACGTCATTACAAAAGAAAGGGACCAAGTTTAATTGGTCACAGAAGTGTCAAGACAGTTTCAACAAGCTGAAGGTTTTATTGACAATTGCACCCATATTGAAGGTAGGAGACCCAGATAAAGACTTTACCGTTTGTGTTGATGTGAGTAAAGAACGACTAGGTGGTGTCCTAACTCAAGAAGGACACATGATTTGTTATGAGTCTCGAAAATTAAAATAACGTGAGAGAAATTATGTCACTCATGACTTAGAATTGGCAGCAGTAATACACGCCTTAAAAATGTGGTGACACTACATAATGGGCAAAAAATTTCTATTATTGACGGATAATAGCGGTGTGAAATACTTGTTTAGCCAACTAGATCTTAATGCAAGGCATGCAAGTTGGCTATCCTTTTTGAGCGAATTTGACTTCGAGGTCAGACATATCAAGGGTAAGGAAAATAAGGTAGAAGATGTTTTAAGAAGAAGAGTCCATGGGTTATTTGAGATAAATATCAGCAGGGCAGAAAGTGATATGGAACAAAGAATAAGGACAACATGTGTTAACAATGAAAATTATACTAAGATAATGGCAGAATTACAAAAAAGTACCGCAAAATCAGATAAACCAAATATGAGTATCGACAAAAACAAACTACTACGATTTAAACACTGACTTTACATACCCGATTGAACAGAGTTAAAAATGATAGCCTTTGATGAAGTGCATAAGAAACTGTATTCTGGTCATACATGATACTAGAAAGGTAAAACAACAAAATACTTGGCTAGATGCCAAGATTGTCAGCAGGTAAAGGCCAAACAACAGCATCCAGCCGGCCTATTACAACCATTACCAGTACCAGAATGGAAATGGGAGATCATATCGTTGGACTTTATTATAGGTTTTCCTAAAACTCATAAACAAAATGAATCTATTATGGTTGTAATCGATGAACTCAATAAGTATTCACACTTTATTCCTATAAAGTCTACTTTTAAAGCTATAAATATCGTCGAAATATTTATGAAAGAAGTTTTTAAACTGCATGGTATCCCTAAAATGGTGATTTCGGATAGAGACATAAAATTCACATCTTCTTTTTGGAAAGAATTATTTCCAAGGCTAAATACTAATTTGAATTTCAGTACGCGTTATCATCTACAAATGGATGGACAAAACGAAAGAGAAAATCAAATCATGGAGGATATGCTCCGCATGTACGTAAGAACAAAACCGAGCAAATGGGAAGACTACTTACACTTGGTAGAATTTGCATATAACAATGGGTACCGAACTTCAGCTAAATTAAGACCCTTTGATGTACTGTACGACACGAAGTGTGCAACTCCAATTAGATGGGATAAACCAGTCGATAGCCTCATGGTTGGACCAAAGATGCTCCAATAAATGGAGAATATGGTAAGGAAGGTACAACAGAACTTAAAAGAGGCAGAGGACAGGAAAAAGAGCTATGCAGACCAAAAAAGAAGACACTTGGAATTTCAAGTGGGAGACCATGTTTACTTGAAGGTCAAATCCTGGAAAAGTTCATTGAAGTTAGGAAATAGTGCCAAGATGGCACCCAAGTTTTGTGGAAAATTTGAGATATTAGCTCGAATTGGACCCGTAGCATACAAACCTGCACTTCCAGCTAATGTAAGAATTCATAATGTATTTCATTTTTCCTTGTTGAAAAAGTATGTCCATGACGCTACTCATATAATTGATTGGAACTTGGATCAGGTGGAACCAGAAGGCGAGTTCTAGGCGTAACCTTTGCGCATTCTGGACCAGAGAGAAATAACACTTCGAAACGGAGTCGTCACTCAAGTAAAAGTGCAATGGAAGCACTTTAGTCCTGGAGACGCCACTTGGGAGTTGGAGGGAGAATTGCGGAAATCTCATCCAATCATGTTTGAAGAAGGGAACAAACATTGAGGCTAGTATTTTATTGAAGGGGGAGAGGATGTGACATACCAAAAAATAAAGTATTTTTGAAATTCAAAAATTGTTAGAAAATTATTCCATTTTTGTGATGTCCCAAAAAAAAAAAATATTTTTGAAGTTTAAATTTGCTAAAAATTCATTCCATTTTTAGTAAATTCGAATTTGGAAATTTTTTTCCATTTATGGCAATTCTGAATTTCGAATTTGNTTGATTGCAGGAGGACAAATGGAACAACCATGTTAAATTTAGCTAACCATGACTCCATGAGTGGGGAACACAATGAAACTATCTCTGTGCTGATTGTTACAAGTGGAAAATCAGTGATTTGGCCATTGGCAGCCCCTGAAAATCGAGGATTTAGAAAGCTGGGAAAATTCCCACGGGAGGGAAAAAGACCTAGGCAAATTGATAAATAACAAATGTGAGGAGGCAGGACGTTGCCAAATATGCTGGGAAAGGAGATTATTGAATTTTTTCTTGTTGTTATGAGCACAACTAAGTGAGTGTGAGGCAAGAGGAATCTGCTGGAATTGAAGGACATAGTTGGAGAGGAGATTTCAAGTTTGCCCTCATGGATTCATGGTCAATCTAGGGGGTGAACTGAGAAAGTAGATTGGCTTCCCTGTTCTACGGTTGGGAGGAATGCGGTTGTTCCCTTTGGCTTCCCGCAAGTTTGATTCTGGTATGCTACTCTACTTTAACCTGGTTAAATGTCATGTTCTACAAATTGTTTACTTCTATGAATGAATTCTGGTCGAATGTTATGGTGGGAAAGATCTACCAATTACTTCCTAGTCATTAGCTAGAAATGGACTTATTTTATTGAAATGCGATACTGAGAAATTACTAAGGTCATTGAATGTATTAACTAGTAAGACGAGTTATGCAAAAGTTACTACTCTCATAATAGTATGTACTACAAACTGTATCTACCTTCTTAATTAATTATGTTGCTGCAGAAAGAAAATTAAATTGTTTGTATAATGTGATTGAAGCCAAGCGTGCCAATATCTATGGAGAATTATATTTCCTGTTGATGATTATTGTATACAGTGAGTCTCCACTAGTGAATATACAAGTTCAAATTCTAAGTAAATACACCCTGTATCACTGAGATTATATTCAATATACATATAGACCTGTATAGGTGTATTATGAACATATATACATTATATAATGGGTGTTTTGTATAAGCGGTAAAATGATGCCGAAGTGAACTAACTACAACACAGTCAAGAAACTAAATATATATATAAACATATACATAGGAAAATAATTTAGCAAACCCCACAGACCCAATTACAGAAAAATTGGACTATATGTACATCAGTATGGTTTTAGTAGTGAATTAGTGATTACTCTGTCGATTAAAGATGAACATACAGTATAACAACAATCTTCTCTTGTAGGAACAATGCTATTTATTTCTGGTGATTAGACTGATAAAGTGCTTGAGTAATATCTGTAGTAGGAACATAAGGTAAGTAGTAATTTTCATAGAGAAGCCACGGTGTATTATGTTAGTCTGGGCAAGATAGGTTATATGATATAACAGAGAAAAGTAATCACATGGGAAAAAAAAACAAATACAAATTCTGGAAGTCTCTATCTATTATAATCTCAATCGGACAAATGTATTTTCCTGTATTATTTCCAATCGATACATTAAAGAAACCCCAAAATCTAGATGGAATCCTACAAGTATAGGATTCCCACTAAACATTCATGTAACTGGTGCATGAGTCAAATTACGAATGGGTGGAATGAGGCTCAGGCTAAAAATTCTACCAATACTAAGTTTATATCATAAATAAGTACACGAGCATAAATGAAAACCTGGAAGTCATGAATGTAATCTCACAATCCCAGTGGAAAACAAACCCTTAGGCACACTTATTTCTGTGCTAGTTTTAGGTATATTACCGTGCATAGACAAATCATATTGGGAATGACTGTGTAATCAATAATAAGATGAATTCTGGGAAAATAACTAGAATAATTCAGGAAATGAATTCAACTCTTTAATTACAAACCAAATTTCGAAAATATAGTTAAACACAAAAAGTCATAGTTCAGAACCCATGACTTCATATGTATTCAAAAAAAAAAAAACTCAATACATGATGATCATATTACTTAAAAGGAACGACTGTCTAGATATCACAAATCCAACCAGGCGCAAGTTGGGCGTTCTTTCTAAGTATAAAATATTAATACAAATTAGGGCATGCTCTTGGCAAACTAATACAGAACATGGGATGAAAGGTCTTCAAAGTATTAAGGACTGGACAATAGCCTTGACCATCCGTGCTAGTAAACTCGAAATAAATTAGATAGAGGGGTACTGTATATGGAACCCAAATACCTCTTGAAGTAGTGAAGAGGACATTCCCATGCTTCGGCGTGATCACACCCTGCACAAGGTAATGTGAAATATTAAAATATATTCGATAGAAATAATATGATCAATTTAAGGAACAAAAACGTAATTAGAAAGGGGTCGATTAAATACTTAACTTTAATGGAGGGATTCATACCCTTCTCCATCGTGCCAAACCATGTGCCTCCCAGACTGAAATGGGAAGAGGAGCTCAAGCCTCCCTGATGGGTACCCTCGCAAATCAAAGGGGCCCATCATTAGCGATGACTACCAATATTTAATCCAAAAGAAACATTTCAGGAAAATGATATGCATATGATGATCATAAAGAATGATAAATATAAAAGCAACGTAAACTCCAAATATAAACAGAAAGGATTAAAAATGCCTCTGGCCATTAGAGCATCACCTCTAATCGGTCTAATAACAATAGTGAATCTATTAATTAAACAGAAAAATTTCAATATCAACACTGTGCTGAAAGGTTTGTTACGCACCCAAGTAAGGAAAACCCGGTCATAACACTTTGTCAACTAGGAGACTAATCGATGGAGGAAGCCAGGCCCAATAACAAAAGTTCAATCAAAAATAGAATATCCTGAATGCACAATTATAACAAACACCGAGCTAAGTTCTTCAACAAGAGGAGAATGGCTCGACCTCGAAGGGAAGGCTAGTACAGAGAAAGGGGTAAAGTATGAAAAGACTAAACCTCGCTAGGGTAACACCAACCCCTTTTACTACAGTAACTCGAAGTAAAAACAAGAATGCTACTGAGGAACTAACCGGTGAACTGGAGTATACAGAGACCTTCTTGACGCAACAGAAAGACCTGAGTGCAAAAGCAATAAAAATACAGTCAAGACGACTTACCTCGCATAGGGCTTCCCGTCGAGAAGTTTCTTTCTAAGATCCCTCCCACCTGGAACCAGGGCTGAATCACAAAATCATGACCACGATGCTAAGATGAAAGTCAAATGGAAATTGGTCTGAAACATTTCATTCTTCTTCACCAAGCCAATCCCGGAATGAAAATGAAAGCTATGGAATAACCTTTCACATGAAGTAATGGGATGGGTAGTAATCATACCTGTCCATGTGAATATATGGTAAGTTGTTGACATTTCATTGGGGCACGCCATCCAAGTACTGAACCGAATAGACTTATCTCAGGGCACCTTAAATGTTGCATACAGGCCTTTGAGGCAAGATGGTTCTGACCTCTATCGTTTGCTTAGATTTAATGGCAAGGTACACTGGGTGGCCTACTTAGGGTTACTTTTCCATTTTTCTATATTGGTTATATGTTGAACCTAACCACCATTGCATTAACCACCCGAAGTGGATAGTCTAATGTCGTTAATTACCGGGAAATTATGTAGTGGAACGATTGTAACCATAACCTTTCCAAGTTTAACCTCTGCGCGCTTTAATTCATTTGTGCAAATTAGTGTCCGATATATACCCAAACAGTATCTGGTTAAAACTATTTTTAAATAATGGTAACGTGTTCTTTTAGACCTTCTAATAGTATATTAGAATGAGTGTTATAAGGCCCTTACATCTACGACCATCGCATTAAAATGATGGTGGTTCTAAGTAGTTACATATCCCTATCATAGAGTGGGCTTTGGAAACAAATTGGTGGATAGTACTAAGGTTCAATGAAATAAGATATCCTTAGTTATGTATCTGTGCTCATGTCTAACTCAATACCGAAATAGGAAGAGGCGACTATATGTTAAAAATAGGATAGAGAAGTAAAAGGCAATAACACTGCTATACATTATGGTTGACGAATGACTAAAAGTTTTGAGACATAGAATCAACTAAAAGTACCCAATTTTTGGGGTACATTACATATGGTATCAAAGAAAAAAGGTTACAACACTGGACCTGAATAGGGCCACAATAGCTTTTTAGTATATATATTTTGATTTATGTAAAACTAATAAAAATCTTATGGTTACAAACATAAAGCTATTTTTTTGTGTGTTAATTATGGTAGCTCAGGATGATGTAGAAATCAGGATGGGAGAAAATCCACAGCAAGGACCCCGTGGAGATCCAAGATAGAAAAGTGACGGAAGCTCACCCATGGAAGTGTTAGAAAAAATGAGGAACCTTAATGTTGAATTACAGATTTTCAAAGTAGACAATGAAAAATTGGAGAAAGCACAATAGGAACAACAAGAGATAAACGAAGTCCTGCTGCGCAGTATAGTGACCAAGAAAATCCCAAAGGATGATAACCACGAGGAATAAGTCAGCAAAGGGGTCTCCAAGAACTCAGGGCTGGAAACAGAAAAAGGAGACAGTTCGTCTGAAGGAACACCTTCAGCTGAAGACAAAACTAAGTTAGACAGAAAAAGAAAACAAGTAGACCACCTTGAAGGAGAATTTAAAAATATTAAACCAACTATACAAAAGTACTTAGCTATAAGGATGATTTTGGCA